>PVKV010014417.1:16712-44197 GCA_004027835.1 Alouatta palliata | reverse complement strand
TGCCATTGCACTCCAGCCTGGGTAACGAGAGCAAAACTCTGTCTCAAAAAAAAAAAAAGAAAATGCATTTGATACACCTAACTACCAAACATCATAGCTTAGCCTAGCCTACCTTAAACATGTTCACAATACTTACATTAGCCTATATTTGGGCAAAATCATCTAACAAAAGGCTATTTTATAATAAAGTGTTGAATATATCATGTAATTTATTGAATACGGCACCGAATGTGAAAAATGAACTGGTTTTATAGGTACTGAAATGCATATTGGTTTCACACCTTGGTCAAGTTGAAAAACTGTAAGTCATGGACCATAGGGATACTCTATGTACATTTACAACTAATCTAAGTTCACTTTCAAATAACACTATACCACTTAACAGGTAATACAATTACTTTATAACAATATTCCCAATTCCTTTCTCCTCTTATTGCTGTCATTCATTTTACTTACCCATAAGCTGTAATCATGGACACATTGTTGCTATTATTTGTTTTGAACAAACTTGTCTGTTAGATCAATTAAGAATAAGAAAAATAAAAGATTTTATTTTGCTTTTATTTATTCCTTCTCTAATGTGCTTTCTTTCCTTATGTAGGTCCAAATTTCTGACCTAAATCATTTTCTTTCTCTCTAAAGATTTTCTGTTAACATTTCTAGCAAGGCAAGCTTTCTGGTGAAAAATCCTCTCAGTTTTTGTTTGAGGAAGTCTTTGTTTCATTTTTGAAGGATAATTTTACTGGATACAGAAGTCTAGGTTCATGTTATTTTTCTTTCAACACTTGAAATATTTCACTCCTCTCTTCTTGCTCATGTGATTTCTGATGATAAGTCTCATGTAATTCTTACCTTTGCTCCTCTGTAGATAAGGTGGTTTTTTCTCTGGCGTTTTTCATTGCTTCCTCTTTACCTTTGATTTTTCTACAATTTGAATATGATATACTTGTGTATAGATTTTGTCTCCCTTGGTGTCTTTGGGGTCTAGATACTTTTTTTTTTTTTTTCGAGACAGCGTCTCACTCTGTTGCCCAGGCTGGAGTACAGTGGTTGCCCAGTCTTAGGTGTTCCTCCCACCTCAGCCTCCCAGGTGGCTGGGACTACAGGCATGCGCCACCACACCCAGCTAAATTTTCTTGCATCTTTTTGTAGAGATGGGGTTTTGTCGTGATGCCCAGGCTGGTCTCGAACTTCTGGCCTCAGGTGATCTGCCCTCCTTGACCTCCCAAAGTGCTGGGATTACAGGTGTGAGCCACGGTGCCTAGCCTAGACTTCTTAAATAAGGCCTAAGAGCTGCTGTTCTTTGAGTTATATTCCTCTTTGATCATACAGGAGCCCTGTCAATGTGACAATCAGGTACGTGGGGAGGGGAAGAATTCTATAATCCTGTGAGGAGATCTCAGCCTTTGAGTGAACCTGTGCCCTGGGCTATGACCTTCACAAGTGCTTCTTGGTCCCCTGCCTCACTTAGGTGAGAGGAAAGTTAGAAAGGGCTGGAGTTGGGTATTCAGTTCAGCTCTGGTGAAATAGTTTGTTTTCAGGCAGGCTTGTTAAGAACAGTATGCTCTGGGCTTATTTCAAAATGGCTTCTTTCCCCTTTCCCCTGCCAGAAGCAGGAGGGGATTTTTTTTTTTTTTTTTTTTTTTTTTTTAATCTTCACTGTGAGAACCTCATAGGGCTCCTAGAGATAAAACACAAAAATATGCCCTCCCTCTCCTTGCTCAAGCCTAGGCCTCTCTGGGATTTTTAACTCTCAGATTTAATCACACTAAGCCTCAGAAATTCCTGTTAACAGGTTAGGTTTTCCTACCTTCGTTCAGGTTTCTGTGGAGGTTTTGAGGTTTCTGCCCCTGTAACTTGTGACTTTCTGTATCTACCTGTTTGTCTCTCCAATTTTGTAGGCAGCAGTTTGCCCTATGCCCTCAGTTCCCTGATGGATTTAAGAAAGTTGTTTATACTCGTTTTGTTCAGCATTTTTCTTGTTCTGTGGATGAGGATGACAAACTGTAAGCTCCTTACATGCCTGACTGGAAATCAGAAGTTACCTACTTACTTTGTTAAATGTATTCCTAGGTTTCTTGTTTTGGGTGTTTGTTTGTTTTTTAATTTTGGTGGTGGTTGTTACGTTTTGTGGTTTTTGCTTGCTGTTTTGTTATAAATACATTACCTTCTTAGTTTTTGGATTGCTCATTGCTAGTGTATAGGAATACAATTAATTTTGTATGTTGATCTTGTATCCTGCAGCCTTTCTAAACTTATTAGTTCTAATAATGTTTTAAAGGTTTTGCTTTTGTACTTAATTGCTGTAGCTAGAACCTCCAGTACATTGTCAGATAGAAGTTGGAAAAGTAGAAATCTTTGTCTTTTAATTTTTATTTATTTATTTATTCACTTATTTATTTTTTGAGACAGGGCCTTGTTCTGTTTCCCATGCTAGAGTGCAGTGGCTCGATCATGGCTCACCACAGCCTCAACATCCTGGGCTCAAATGATCCACTCACCTCAGCCTTTCGAGTAGCTGGGAACTATAGGTGCACACTACCACACCTGGCTAATTTTTGTATTTTTGTAAAGACAGGGTCTCCCCATGTTGCACAGGCTTGTCACAAACTCCTGGGCTCAAGGGATCCTCCTGCCTCAGCCTCCCAAAGTGCTGGGATTACAGGCGTGAGCCACTGGGCCTGGCCTAAAATTTTTATTTGGTTTTTGGTTTTTAGGTTTTTTTTAGTGGCAGGGTTTTGCTCTATCACCCAGGCTGGAGTGCAGTGGTTCAGTCATAGCTAATTGTAACCTCGAACTTCTGTGCTCAAGTGATGCTTCTATCTCAGCCCCATGAGTAGCTGGGACTACACTACCATGCCCAGCTACGTTTTAAATGTTTTGTAGAGACAGCATCTCACTGTGTTGCCTAGGCTGATCTCCAACTCCTGGCGTCAAGGTATTTCCCCATCCCCACTTGGCCTCCCAAAGCACTGGAATTACAGGTGTGAGCCACTGTACCCAGCCACAAATTTAGTATTTAAGAAACTGCCAAACTGTTTTCTGAAGGGCCTTTTACACTGTTAAGAATTTGGACTCCATTGTAAGGGTAGTAGGAGGCCATTTTAATATGAATCCTGAATTTAATAATTTGAATTTGAGGAGGTTGTCAAACCAGAGAACCTGCCTAATGGGCAAGTGAATGTATGAATTGGAAACTCTTAAATTAGACTGGGATTGGAGACACAGAATGAAAAGTCATCAGCGTATGATTGATTTTAGAAGCTATTGTAGGAATATTTTCCAGGGAGAGTAAGAATAGGAAGGAGAAACAAGAGAACCCAGCACAGAACCCTGAAGGTCACCAGCATTTTAAGGATGCTGAGAAAAAGCTAGACTCAAGAGGAAAACCAGCTGGGCATGTTGGTTCGTGCCTGTAGTCCCAGCTACTCAAAAGGCTGAGGTGGGAGGATCACTTGAGCCCAGGAATTCAAGGTTGCAATGAACTATTGATCACACCATTGCACTCCAGCCTGGGTGACAGAATGAGACCTGGTCTCTAAAAAGGAAAACCAAACAAAAATTTGATATTATAGAAGCCACAGGAAAACGTGTTTTCAGTAAGAAAGAAGTGGTTTGCAGTTTTGGCCAAAAAGGAATTAAGGTATAAGATCAGTTTCTCCAACTATGCTCTCACAACACAGAAAACTTCTGTGACCAAGTGTGTGTTTTCCCCACACTCACCAAGCAATTCTCCAGCAGGTGGCAGCTGGGTGTCCTGTAATTCAACTCAGTTCTGAGCCTATCTACCTGGCAATAGCATCAGATCCCATAGGTTGAGGGGTCAGACCTACAGCTGCTCCCTACTCCTAAGCCAGTTGCAAGCCCCAGGTTGTTTTACCTGTGCTTCTGATCAACCGATTAGAAATCAGCTTTCCTATGACCTCTTCCTCAGGTTCAACTAATTTGCTAGGACAGCTCACAGAACTCAGAGAAACACTTACTTACCTTTACTGGTTTATTATAAAGGATACTACAAAGAATACAGATGAAGAGCTGAATAGGGCAAAGCATGTGGGAAGAAGTGCAGAACTTCTATGCCTTCTTCTGGCATACCACCCTCCAGGAAGCTCCACGTGTTCAACTACCCAGAAGCTCTTTGAGCCCAGTTCTTTTGGGGTTTTGTGGAAACTTCATTACATAGGCATGATTGATTAAATCCTTGGCCATTGGCGAGCAGTTCAACCTTTAGCCCCTCTCCCTTACCTGGAGGTTGGCTGAAAGTCCCAGCCTTCTAATCATGCCTTGGTCTTTCCCACAACTATCCTCCATCCTGAAGCTACATAGGGGCTGCCAGCCACCAGCTATCTCATTGGCTGCAAAAGAAACTCTCATCACTCTGGAGATCCCAGGGATCTCAGGAACAGCTCCCTCCTTCATCAGGTTAGGAAACCTGATGAAAACCAAATATTTATTTCACAGTATAACAAGATGAAATTGAAAAGTACATTGGTCTTAAGGCGATTGTTAATAACCTTGGTGAGAGAAGCTTCAGTGAAGTGGTAAAGTGGGAGCCTCATTCACAGTAGCTTGAGAAATAGCTAGTAGGGAGAGCAAGAGAACGGTGAAGAGGGAATTTTGCCTATGCAAGGGAGAGTGAGGTTAGTCAACATCCGTATGAGAAGGAGCCAGTAGAGAGGGAGGGATTGATAATGCACCAAAATTGATAGATCAAGGACCCTGATAGTACCAGTGTGGTAGAGCATACCAGAGGGATAGATTTTAGGAAACAAGAAACACTTTTTTGTGTGACAAGAGAAAAGGAAGTGAGGACCAATGAAGATGAACTTAGTTTATAGATATGGTAGAAAGCTGAGGGAGTCCACTTCTGATGGCTTATATTTTCTCTGTGAGATAACAGGAAGGGTCACTTGCTAGGAGTGAAATGGGAGTGATAATACTGGTAGGAATTTTGAAAAGAGTTTTTAAAAAAAGGTTGAAATGGCTACTGTAGAGAATAAGAGAGCTGGCTAAAAAAAAACAAAAAACAAAAAAAAAAACATTTCTGGGTTGTAATGAGGGCCTAGTTGGGTCCATAAAGCATAAATTTTTTAACGATGTCAGTCTTACAGTTAGGAACTTTTTTCCAGCAGAGTTCAGTGGTCTGGGTGGAGATGCGGAAAAGGAGACCATTGCGTTCATCCAAAGCTGGGATTTGTCCCACATGACATGGGAGAAAGCAATGAATGAACTATGCATAGTGCTGTTAATAGACATTGAAGTCAGGTCTCAGGTCTAATCTTGACTGCTTAGTGACTTAAGTAGACTACTTAACCTTCTCTAAGCTTCAGTTCCCTAACAATAATCATACTGAATCATCGGTTTTCTAATTATCATAATTATCTATTCTCAGTGATGGGAATTAAATGAGGCAAGTAAACTCCTTAACACATAGTTTGGTACATGATAAATGTCAGTAAGTACCAGTGTTTAACATTATTTGTAACCCAGTTCTGTCTCTCATAAGCTAAGTGACCTTAGGCAAGTTTCTTTCCTTTTTATCCATAAAAAGGATATTATAATACTTGTTAGGAATTTTCAGCTGGAAAGTTTTCAGCTTGAGGAAAAAATGCCAAGCACTATGCCTGACACAGCCTTTAACCACTCAGTAATGTTAGTTGAAGCAGAATCTGTAAGGAATTTTTTAGAAAATTAGGTTAGAAAGTTAGGTTTGGAATTTCGGCCTTTGTCTTATCATTAGTAGGGTACCTTTAGAAGTTCATGAGTAGAACTTCACTGGGCCTGGTGGCTCATGCATGTATGTAATCACAGCATTTCGGGAGGCCAACGTAGGAGGATTGCGTGAGGTCAGGAGTTCAAGACCAGCCTGGCCAACATAATGAGTCTTTGTCTCTTACCAAAGGGAAAAAAAAAAAAAAAAAGCTCATGAGCCAGTAGATAACCTAAAAATGGTGTTTTAGAAATATGAATTTATAAGTAGTATGGTAGGATCTATGTCTCAGCTGGATATCACCTCTTTAGAGAGGCCTTCTGTAACCATCCCGAATCTAAGATAGCAGCACTCCCTCCTCCTCTCTAATGCCTTAGCCTATATCATTTTTCTTATGGCATTTATGACTCTGCAGTTGCCTTGCTTATTAATTTGTTCACTTTTTTACTGGCTCCCTTCACTAGAATATATGCTTCATGAGAAAAGGAATATTGTCTGTCTTACTACTGCTAAATCTCAGCACCCAGAACAGTGCCTAGCACATAGAAGGCATTGGATCTGTTTGTTGAAAGAATGAAATATCATAGGGACTGGAAAGAGAGAGACTAGTTAAGAAATTATTAGAATAATTTCAACATTAGGACACAAAAGATCTGGACAGAAATGATGACAGCAATGGAAACAGAAGGAACAAATAAGAAAAACTGAAAACCAAATACCTCATGTTCTCACCTGTAAGTGGAAGCTAAATGATGAGAACACATAGACACATAGGAACAAAACACACTAGGGCCATAACTAATAGGTATTGGGCTTAATACCTGGATGATGAAATCTGTACAACAAATTCCCATACCACAAGTTTACCTATGTAACAAACCTGCACATGTACCCCTGAACTTAAAAGTATTTAAAAAATTACAAAGAAGGATGATTTTTGGCATATTAGAGGGCATAATAAGCAGGCAATAAGAATGTTTTCCAAGATTTCCAAACTGGGTAATTGATGCAGTGACAGTATTGTCATGGAAAGTATCTGCCTTCATTTCCTTTAATAACGTTTTATGACCAAGATTTAGAGCAAACAGTGCCTGGCATACACTGATAGGCAGTAAATACCTGAAGAATGAATGAAAAAAAATGGGGGAAGTCGGAGGTTTACATGTAAGATGCATTATGTGTTTAAAGTAACAAAAGAACATCTAAGCAGATGGAGAGGAAGGCTTAAATTCTAGAAAGAATAAAGGGCCTTGGGATTTACAACATTCAGCAGAAAAGGTGCAGCCCTAGAGACTGACAAACAGCAGGATTATGGTTACAAGTAAGTAAAGACACACCTGTAATCCTAGCTACTGAGGAGGCTGGAGCAGGAGAATGGCTTGACCCTCGGAGGCGGAGGTTGCAGTAAGCCAAGATTGTGCTACTGCACTCTAGCCTGGGCAACAGAGCGAGACTCCATGTCCAAAAAAAAAAAAAAGTAAAGACATTTAGTTCTAGGAAGGGAGGAGATAGCTACAAATATTACATGCTTCAGAAAACTGAAGAAAATGAGGACTAGGAAAGATGTCTGGATTTAGAGAATAGAGGACATGATCTGGAAAAGAACAATTTAAATACAGTAATGAAGTGAAAGTCATATTACAAAGGGTGTGAAGAATGAGTGGACAGTGAGATAAATGTCACCCACAGAGCTAATGAGAGGAGAGGCACTGTGGCAATCTGAGGTGGAATCATTTAAGGGAAGCTTAGTTTGCCTTTTTTTTTTTTTTGAATACAGAAACATAGTTTGGAGAGCAGGAAGATCTATAGCCTAAGATAATTGTCAGTTTTTAATGTGCACAAGAATAACATGAGGATTTTGTTTAAAATGCAGATTGCTAGCACCACTTACAGAAAATCTGATTCAGCAGGTCTGCAGAGCAGGACTTTTTTTTTTAACAAATAGTCATCACCACCTCCCTCTACAACCTGCACCCAGGAGATTCTGACATAGTTAAGTATTTAGACCATACTTTGACTAACACTGGTTCAGGTAATAATTGAAGTAAAAATAAATGGCTGAGAAGGAAATTAGATTTTTAAAAACCAAGGTATAGGATTAAGCTTCAGGAAAGAAAAGAAGTTCATCTTCTTTATTTTTTAATTTTAATTTTTTTTTTTAAATTTTGGAAACGGCCTCACTTTGTTGCCCAGGCTGGGGTGCAATTGCTCAGTCATGGCTCACTGCAGCCTTGAACTGGACTCAAGCAGTCCTCCCCCCTCAGCTTCCTGCGTAGCTGGGACTACAGGCACATAACACCCTGCCTGCCTAATTCTTCTGTTTTTATTTTTGTGGAGACAAGCTCTCACTGTGTTTGTTGCCCAGCTTGGTCTTGAACTCCTGGCCTCGAGCGATCCTTCCACTTTGACCTCCCAAAGTGCTAGGATTACAAGTGCGAGCCACTGTGCCTGGCCAGTTCATCTTCTTTAAAACAAACAGAAAAAGGAGATGGTGTAAGAGAAATTTTGAGATGTTAGGAACTGAGTTTCCAGGAGATTTTCAGGTAGAGGAGGGCAAGTAAGGTTTGCTTCATTTGTATGACCTTGATTTTTTCCTTTGAGTGGGAAGAAAGGTTATCTACTTTGGGCAGATAAGAGAGAACTCTAAGAGTGTGAAGAGGTTTTGAACAGCTGCTGTGGGGGTTGCAACAGTCAACAAAGGATGAACATAATCATCACTGAGCAGCATTAGGGTTCTGCTAAGTAGGTGGCATGAGTTTTTGGTGGGCCCAGTCGGCAGTTATTTGACACTTTTCTAGGCAAGAAATAGTCCTAAAAACATGTATCTTCTGCTAATTCATCCTGGCTCCATCATCTGGAGTTTACGTAAACCTTTTTTGATGCTTTCAGCCTATGCCACTTCCTAGAATAATGAACTTCATATATTTGCTGTATAAAGTCTCTAAAAGTTAACTTTCAACTCAAAAGATACTTCCTTTGATTTGCTAGAACATATTTATATTTGTTCTTTCCATACTGTTTAAATTTTTATCAATTTTGATTACAAGGCATGTAATGCTTGCCATCATTTCATGAACTATTATTTCTAAGGTCAGCCCTGTTGAAGGTATATATGTTCACGTGGGTACCAAAAGTTACCACCCAGTGCTCTGTTACCACCAGGTGAATTCAGTATGCTGGGTTAGGGCAAAGGAAACCAACCTGCTGAGTTTTCTCCAGGTTTGCATAAATGGGAGTCAGTTCAGATGAAGATGGGGTGGAGTACCTGGGCACTGTGCTGTTATTCTACTCTTAATATATTCATCAACTCTGAGATAGATAATGGAATCTCCCCATTTACAGTGGGGAAACTGAGGCTCAGATGCCTGAAGTGCCTCAGGTCATAGGGGAAAGAATCTGGAGAGCTGAAAGTCAGACTCACAACTGTCTTATTCCACACCCTATATTCCTTTTTATATCATGCTTCATTTAGTGAGATACTGTCCAGCTACTTTTATTTTTATGCATAAATTAACACTAGGACTATGGACTAAGCAATTTATAATTGGGAGCAACTTCTTGCCCTGTAAAGATCACTAATTAAAGACATGCAGCATTGGGATTTTAACATATGGAAAAAATCTTCATCTATTTCTGTGATCTTTTAACTATCTTAGGCCATTGGGTTGCTAGCATGACACATAGAAACTGTATCTTCTTCATGAGGACAGATAAGCATTATGAATAGCAGGAATTTAAAAATTTTCTGCTTTGTTTTCATTAAATTCTGATGGTACCTAGCATTTTAGTCTTAGACACAGCAGTACATTTTCATTTCTGACCTAACTATCATTTGACATACCTGGGGATTATTTTTCCTTAAATATGTATCTTACACTGCTCACATGGATGCTTATCTGTCATCCGACTATTCACACACTCTTGCCTCATCTTCCTATATTTTATCAACGAATATTTATTGAGCACCTCTTTTATTCCAGCCATTTTGCTAGGCACCCCACAGAAAGCCTACTGTGTTCTGAAAAATTGGAATTCATTAAATTTAATAAATTAAACAGGACTAACATACTATACTTTTCCATCTAGAGAAATGCAAAATTATATCTTGATTCAAGACAAAATAGTTTATCCTTTCCAGCCATAGAGAAAGCTGAGTTGTTACTTTTAGGTCTTAGGTACAGAATCTGATAAAATCTACCTAGTTCTGTATATCAGCAGTTGAATTTATAATCATGGAGACTTGTCTTAAATATATTATCAGTTTAGGTAGGTTTGAGAAATTCTGAAATGTCAATTATGTTGGATTAGTCCATTTTCATGCTGCTAATAAAGACATACCCAAGACTGGGTTATTTATAAAGAAAAAGAGGTTTAATGGACTCACAGTTCCATGTGGCTGGGGAGGCCTCACAATCATGGCAGAAGGCAAAATGCAGGTCTTACATGGCCGCAGGCAAGAGAGAATGAGACAACCAAGCAAAAGGGGAAACCCCTTATAAAACCACCAGACCTCATGAGACTTACTACCATGAGAACAGTATGAGGGGGAATCCCCCCGCCATGATTCAATTATCTCCCACCAGGTTCCTCCCACAACACGTGGGAACTATGGGAGCTACAATTCAAGATGAGATTTGGGTGGGGAGAGAACCAAAGCATACCATATGTAAAAGTAGTATAAATAATAGCTATATAGAGTACTACCCACTGAAGGAATACATGTTTACCTGTTCTCCCAAGTTAGATAGGCAGAAGTGTTTTGTTTGCGTTGTTGGTACAACCTCTCAACATTAATAATAATTAATTTATTAAGTACTTCTGTGTGCCAGGGATTGTTCCTAACCTTCCTACAAGAATAAATTTATCTTCCCAAGAATCCTGTGAAGTAGGTACAATTGAGCATCCCAAATCAAAAATGCTCCAGAATCCAAAACTTTTTGAGCAGTGACATGATGCTTAACGGAGATGCTCACTGAAGCATTTTGGATTTTAGATTTTTGGATCTGGGTTGCTCAACCATAGGTGTAATTAATGCAAATATTCTAAACTATGAAAAATCCTGATATCTGAAACATTTCTGGTCCCAATCATTTTGGATAAGGGATACTCAACCTGTACTACTTACTATCTCCATTTCACAGATGAAGAAAGTAAGGTAGGGAAAAGATAAGTAACTTGCCCAAGGTTACAGAGCTAGTAAGTGGCAGAGCCCAGGCAGACTTGCTGTATATGTATAGCTTACTGTCTCCTAACCACTATTCTGAGGGCCCTCTCATGGGCCCTCATGATAAAAATAACTTTTCAGTTTAGCAAATTATTCTGCATTATATGATGAGCTTACATATGATAGCAATAATAGGCTGGATACAGTGGCTCACACATGTAATCCCAACGCTTTTGGAGGCCAAGGTGGGCAGATCACTTGAGCTCATGTGTTCGAGACCAGCCTGGGCAACATAGCAAAACCGCATCTCTACAAAAAATACACATGAGTTAGCCAGGCAAGGTGGTGCATGCCTGTAGTCCCAGCTACTCAGGAGGCCGAGGTGGGAAGATCGATTGAGCTCAGAAGGTGGAGGTTGCAGTGAGCCAAGATTGTGCCACTGCACTCCAGCGTGGGCAATAAAGCCAGACTTTGTTTCAAAAAAAAAAAGAAAAGAAAAAGCAATAATATAACTAAGTGAAAGGAAAGATTCAGTTCTTCTCTATAGTTTCTTATATACAATCAAAATTCTAACATGTATAGTGTAAAGTTTGGGTATTTTAGAAAAATGTGACGTTTTCTGATGTGACTTTACAGGAGTAGGAAAGACACAGAAAGGCAATGTTGGGGCTAGATCGCCATAGTCTTTACAAATAAAATGGGTTATCAGTGTTGGCTCTGGGCCTTGATGGGTAGTAAAATATTTGGGAACTGAGAAAAATGATTAGATATTGGGTCCTGAAAATAAAAATTTGCTTTTTGCATATCTTAAAACGACTTCCTATGCTAAAAGGGTGGCAATAAGTTTAAAAAGGCTTTAATTGCTGTTTTAAAATAATAATTGTATAGCATATTTTATTTATCCAATAGCCACATGTGGATTTTTGGATTTTGGGATGCTTAACTGTAAGTATAATTAATCCAAATACTCTATGGATCATTTATGGATCCATAAAATATTCTAAAATATTTATGGATAATATATGGAAAAAAATTGCAAGTCTTTTTGAATGAGTAACTCATTTTGATTTCTTTAATTCTCTTTGGGCACCTTATGAAGAAAAATTTGAGTTCATAGATATTTAAATGGCCATATCAGCACCATGAAAAGCAGGCAACCGAGGGATGTGGGATTTGAGTGCAAGTAGAGCTAAAGGAACACTTTGACCCCTATCGATGGCTTTATTGCTCTATTTAAAGGCTAGAGCTGTTGCTCTGGCCAACATAGTTCTTTTTGTTTTTTAAACTTTAGCAATAATAGTCACTTCTTGTGTGGGTTATGTTCTGTAAAGTCACCGCAAATACTGGATCATTGCCCCTAGGGGAAATAAACAGGGTTAGGTTCCTGCAGGTCTCTGGTCACATTTCATCAGCTGATCAATACATAACCTCGATATATGTTTGTCTCTGTTTTAGGACATATTATTTAATACATATTGATTCAATTACATTAATATTATATGTTAATAATACTGTATAATAATATATGTCAACAGTATTGTGCCACAAGCACTATAACTCATGCCTGAACGAAGTTTTCCTAACATATTTTCTCTGAAAGGACATCACATCCCTCTTGCACTTAGGAACACTAGATGGCCCTTCAGTACTGTAACTGGGGCCATTTTAAATAGTGAAATCATCAATAAAAAGTAAAAATGTGAAACTCATGGCGCTGAAGAGACCACCAAAAAGACGTGCACTTACTGCCCATTGCCATGCTCAGCTGCATCTGGGAACATGGCTGTCATGTGACTCAAACTTTTGCCACTCTACATGTGGATTATGTCCTCAGATGACCACAAAAGTGCCACAACTATTGATTTGGAGCTTGCAAATAAATTTTAGTGAGTAGGCATATCTGCAAGTATGGAATCCCTGAATAATGAGGATCAACTATAAGTTAATGCATTCTAAATTTTAAAATGAAAAGTTAAAATATAGGACTCACTCATCCCTACCTTTCTCACCCTCTCCCTGTATCTTTCCTTTCCAGAACTACTATCAGTTTCCTATACATTTATAAATATGTAGACTTACAGAAATACATAAGTATATTTAATAAATGGATCTCATAACCTATACTATTCTGTGGTTTGCTTTTTTTCTCATGTGTTAGAGATCTTTCCACGTCAATATACACAGAATTATTTCCTTTTAATACTCTGTGCTGTTTATGCACCATAATTTATTTAACCATTCCTGTATTGATAGGTATTTAGGTTTTTCACTGTTAAAAGCAATAGTGCAGTGAACATCTTTGTACCTGTTTCTTTTTCCCTATGTGCAGGTTTTTCTCTGGATTGCATATGTAAAAATGAAATTGCTAAGCAGAAAGGTATATGCACTTGAAGATTTAGAAAGGCAGTTGTGTCAGGTCCTCTGGGAAGATGACACTGAGACAGAGTTAGGACTGCAAATAGTTCATTGAGTACCTGTGAAAGATAGGCAGTCAGAAGCTGAAGGAAGGGAAAGTGCTCAGACTCTGATTCATATCTCACAGTTTCAGCCTACTCAGTGGGACACTCTGGAGTGAAGATTGTCTGTTAGAAGGATAGTAGCCAGTTGGATAGATATAGCCAGGCCCTTGTACTCCCCACACATTCAGTTATTGACCTGGGACTGTCGGGGAAGAAGGTGGCCTGATCTTGAAAGATGAGGGAGTTAAGTCCTAAAGGCACGTAGGAACTGAACTGCAATGTATCTTCAAGGGAGATCTGAGCAGTGTACCTCCATGGTTACTACTGCAGCGTAGGACTGTATGGCATAGCAAATAACACAGATTCTAAAGCCAAATTCCTGAGTCCAACATCTTCGTTTAAGAAAGATGTTACTCTACATCTTTGTGCCTCAAGTTCTTTATCTGTACATCTGTAAAGTGGAGAAATAACAGTACCCCCATCATAGAGTTGTGAACAGATGAAATGAGCTGCTGTATACAAAAGACTTAGGATAGTATCTGGGATACGTTAACACTGTAACATAGTAAGAGTTAACTGATGTTGCTGCTGCTGCTGTTATTATTATTACAGATGGCTCTCCCAAAAGGTGCACCAGTTTTTCTTCCAGCCCTTTCAACAGTGTGTAAAAGTACAGTCATTTCTCCGTATCTTTTCCAGTGCTTTTGACAGTTTGGCCCCAAAATGATATTTTGTTTTAATTTGCGTTTCTTAAGTTGAACATCTTTTCATGTTATTGGCCACATATTTAATCTTTTGTATACTTGAGGTTTTTAATCTTTTTCTTATTAATGTTTCATACCTATTTATATATTCCACATATTAAATTGTTATATAGTTGTAAGTATTTTCTCCCAGTCTCACGTTATTTTCAAATTTATTTTTCAGTATTATTTATGGTTTCTTTTGATAAAGATGTTTAAAATTTTGTGGGTCAGTTTTTTTCTTTATGGGCTCAGGGTTTTCTTTCTTACATTGAAAGGACTTTCTTATTCTACGTTTATAATTCTCTTTTTTATGTTTAGCTTTCTAAAGCATCTCAAATTTATTTTTGTCCATAACTTGAAATAAGTATTTAGCTTTATATTTTCCTAATTATAACCATTTGCCCCAGTGTTCTTCATTAACTAGCCCTTTTTCTCCCCTGATATTTCTTGATGCTATCACTACTATATTCTAAATTCCTATGTATGCTGGGTGGGAGGATATTAACATTTTAATGGTTCTTATATATGTTGCCAAATTGCACTGAGGAATTACATATAGAAATTCATGTTTTTACTGGAAAGTGTTTTGCTGCACTCCCCAACCTGTTTTCTTGTTTTTGTTTGTAGTTTTTGCCAAGTTAATAGTCAAAATATAGAACTATTTTCTTGGTTTGCTTTAAAAAAAACCAAACAGGGTCTCATACTATAGCCCAGGCTGTGCCATGGCATGATCATAGCTCACTATAACCGTGATCTCCTGGGCTCAGGTGATCCTCTCACCTCAACCTTTCAAGTAAGTGGGATTATAGGTATGCACCACCATGCCTGGCTAATTAAAAATCCTTTTATAGAGACAGGGTCTTGTTATGTTGCCCAGGGTGGGGGTTATTATTTCTTTGGTTACTAGAAAGACTGAACTTTTTAAAATGTATATACTTTTGATGTTCTGTATGCCATCCTATATGAATTACTTGTTCATATTTTTCTCCATTTTTCAATTTTTTTGTTAGGTTTCATGTTGATTTGAAAGGTATCATATATAAAGATTACCCTTTTATGTGCATTACACAGAGGTTATAGTTTATGTTTAAATTATAATTATGGTATTTTTCTTTATAGTCTGACTTTCTATGTATAACTAGCAAGGTTTTCCCTATTCCTAAGACCGCAAAGTCAACTAGAATGTTTTCCTTTTTATGATTTTAATTTTTATATTACTTTATCTGCCATCTTATTTTGGTGCATGGTATTAAGTAGGAATCTTAATTCTTATGTAAGTGTTAAGTCAGTTACTTAAAACAGTTTACTGAATAATCCCTTCTTTCTGATTTGTAATGCCGTCTTATATATACTAGCCCTATTGGGGTGTTCAATTCCGTATTGTTGATTAATGTATCTTTTCCTGCGGTATTAACACACATTCTTCATTATCGTGGCTGTTGCATCCATGCTGTGGTTGCAAAGCTCACCTTGGATAGTAAGCACTCTGGAAATATCATTTCAAAACTGACTTTAATTTTGGAAATTAAAAGGAAAAACCCTTCTTAAGCTAGAGCAAGTGGAGTTAATTGAATTGGATCCTGCCTGGGTTCCTCTGTCAACATTCTGCCTTGTGGTCTTTAAATAGCACACTTTATTAGTTCCATTGGACATAAGGTAATGGCTGCTCTTAAGCTATTCTAAAGCTAGAGATAGAACTGTAAGAAAGAATAAACGACACTACTTTACTTTAAAATGTTAAAAAAAAAAATAGTTCCAGTGTTTTAGAGACACCTTTCAGGTAAATACAATTGGTTAGGTCTGATGATTTCTATGAATAGAAGGAAGTATTGAATGAAAGTAGACCCATTTCTAGAGCAGGGATTCTCAACCAGGGACAGTACTGGCCACCTGTCTCCCAGGGACATTTGGCAGTGTCTTAAGACATGCTGATTATCATAACTGTTAGAGAGAGAGAGTGCTACTGACTTCTATTGGGTAGAGGCCAGGGATGCTGCTACACATCCTGCAGTGCCCAAGACAACCCCAACAACAAATAATTATTTGGTCCAAAATGTTAGTAGTGGGCCAGGCATGGTAGCTTGTGTCTTTAATCCCAGCTACTTGGGAGGCTGAGGCAGGAGGATCACTTGAGGCCAGGAATTAGAAACCATCATAGGGGAATCTCATTGCTTTTTTTAAAAAAAATGTTTTTTTAAGTAGATGGATGTGGTGGTACACACTTGGGTCAGGCTTGTCCAAGTCTTAGCTGCTTGGGAGGATGAGGTAGGAGGAGAAAACTCAAACTGAGAGTTCATTTCTTAGTGCAATCCAGTCTGATAACTGCTGTGTTTAATATATGCACAAGTAATTTACTATTGGAGTAAGAGACCTTTCCAAAAGTATGGTACAAAACCTAGAAGTTATAAAAGACATGATTATTAAATTCGACTCTATAGCTGGACATGCTGGCTCATACCTGTAATCCCAGCACTTTGGGAAGCCGAGGTGGGTCAGTCATTTGAGGTCAGGAATTCGAGACCAGCCTGGCCAACATGGTAAAACCCCATCTCTAATGAAAAATACAGAAATTAGCTGGGCATGATGGTGCACACTCGTAATCCCAGCTATTCGGGAGACCAGGGCAGGAAGATCACTTGAACCCAGGAGGTGGAGGTGGTGGAGGTTGCAGTGAGCCAAGATAGTGCCACTGCACTCCAGCTTGGGTGACAGAGCAAGACTCCATCTCAAAAAAAAAAAAAAAAAAAAAAAAGACTCTACATAAAAATAAAATTTCTACATACAAAAAAAAATCTACCATAAACAAAAGAGAAATGACAAACTAAAACATTAGTAGCTCAACCCACAGACAAATGGCTAATTTCCTTAAATGTAAACAGTTCTTGTACTTCATTAAGGGAAGTACCAACCACAGCTCCATGCCCCTTCCCCCATACCTCAACCTACACATCCCTTCTTCTATATCCTTTGCAATGTTCTTTATATTAATAATAAATAGTAAGCATAAGTGTTTCACTGAGTTGTGTGACTTGTTCCAGCAAGTTAATTGAACCCAAAATGGGGATCATGGGATCCCCAACTTGAAGCCAGTCAGAAGTTTTGGAGACCCTGGCTTGTGACTGACAGGTGTCTGGGATACAGGAGGGTGGCAGTCTTGGGGACTGAGCTGTCAACCCATGCGATCTGACACTATCTCCAGGTAGATAGTAGTGTCAGAATGGAATTAGAGGACACCTGGCTGGTATCCACTGCTTGGTGCGTGGGGGTAAACCCCACACATTTGGTCACAAACACCTTCTGTGTTGCTTGCTGTGGAGTGACAGTGAGGAAAAAAACATGATTTGAGAATTTTCTTCCTATAACATCCATGCAGAATAATTTGGCCCTATCTGTGAACATTTTAAATGCATATACTCTTTAACCCAGAAATTCTATTTCTAGGAATTTATAGTTTCATGTGTGAAATGAATTTTGTAACAGATAAATTAGGCTGTTCGTTGTTATTGTTTAAAATAACAAAAGACTGGAAATAATCCAATAAAGAGAAATACTGGATAGTTGTCTCAATAGAAAACTGCATAAATGCGGTATATCTATATGCTAGAATACTGTGAAGCCCTTCAGACAGGATGAGGCAGCCCTGTATGTGCTAATATATAAGATTCTCTATTATATGTTAAGTAAATTACCAGGTACAGACAGTGTCAGGTGTTGGCAAGAATGTGTAGAAGAAGTGGGACACTTACACACTGCTAGGAGAAAAGTAAATTTTTACATAACCCCTTTGGAAAACAATTTGGTATTGTTGAATACATTTAAAGATGTGTATGAACCTTATAACCTAGCAGTTTTACTTATTAACAGATTCTGGAAGAATTCTTGCTCATTTTCCCCAGGCAACAGAAATGTTCATAGTGCCATTTATAAGAAAACAAAACAACAACAAACTTCTAGAAATCTGTATCTGGAGCAGAATAAATAAATGTTGAGAATACTATACAGCCATGAAAAATAAATGAATTATAACAATCTGAATCTTTAACAGTCATGTTGAGCAAGAGAAACAACTTGTGGAAACATACATATAATAAGATTAGATTCCATTTACATAAAGTTTAATATAATTTATTAAACTATTTGAAACATAAAACTAAACAACATGTTGTTTAGGGAAAAAAACATAGTAAAACTACAAGCAAGGAATTAATAAGCACAAAATTAAGGAGAGTGGTTACCTCAGGAGACAAAACAGGATTAGAGAGGGCACAAGGGGAATTCAAAAAGTAATAGTAATATTTTTTCTTTTTTTTGAGGCAGAGTCTCACTCTGTTGCTGAGGCTAGAGTGCAGTGGCATGATCTCTGCTCACTGCAATCTCCGCTACCCAGGTTCATGCAGTTCTCCTGCCTCAGCCTCCCGAGTAGCTCAGCCTCCCAAGGTGCCCACCACCAAGCCCAGCTAATTTTTTTTTTCTTCATATTTTTTGTAGAGACAGGGTTTCACCCTGTTGGCTAAGCTGGTCTCGAACTCCTGAACTCAAGTGATCCACCCACTGAGGCCTCCCAAAGTGCTGGGATTACAGGCATGAGCCACCACACACCTGGCCTATTCTTTCTTCTTAAACTGGCATGTGGATGCATGGGGGTTCATTATGTGATAGTTTTGTTTAACCTTATATAATTTTAGAAATATTTTGTATTTGTTAATTATTAAAAATAAGTGTTGGAAAGCAAGTATTGAACATTATATATGTTACCGTGACTGCATGCGTCATTTTAAAAATAATACACACACACACACACACACGCACACACACACACACACACACACGCATGTTTTTGTATATGCATACATTATCCCTCCTGTAAAGATACACAATAAGTGGTGGTGGCAGCCAGGCGCAGTGGCTCACCGCTGTAATCCCCACACTTTGGGATGCCAAGGTAGGTGGATCACTTGAGGTCAGGAGTTTGAGACCAGCCTGGCCAATATGGTGAAACTGTGTCTCTACTAAAAATACAAAAATTAGCTAGTGTGTGGTGGTGGGTACCTGTAATCCCAGCTACTTGGGGGGCTTAGGTGGGAGAATCACTTGAACCCAGGAGGCAGAGGTTGCAGTGATCTGATAACATGTCACTGCACTCCAGCCTGGGCAACAGAGGGAGACACTGTCTCCAAAAAAAAAAAAAAAAAGAAGAAGTAGTTGTTGCTTCAAGGAAAGGAAACTGAGTAGTTGGAGGCCCACTGCTGAGAGGAAATGTACTTATCACTCTATGCTATACCCTTTTGTGTCTTTGAATTTTTGCAGCAAATGTATGTAGTACATTTTCAAATTTTAGTTTAAAAAAATGTATGTATAGGGAGAAAGGAAAGTCATTTATCATTTGTGAGAGATGGCTGGGGAAATTCCAGTATCATTTCTAACTTTGATGACTTTGCAGGTTTTGCCAAACCATATAAGAAATAAAAAGAAGACACTATTTTGTTTCATTTTGAACCAGTATGTCCCTCTGTTGCCCAGGCTATAGTGCAGTGGTGTAATCTTAGCTCACTGCAGCCTTGATCTCCAGGTTTTAGATGATCTTCATGCCTCAGCCTCCCCAGTAGCTGGAACTACAGGCACATGCCACCACACTTGGCTAACCTTTAAATTTTCTGCAAAGACAGGGTCTTACTCTATTGCTCAGGCTAATCTCAAACACCTGGGCTCAGGCGATCCTCCTGCCTTGGCCTCCCAGAATGCTGGATATACAGGCATGAGCCACAACACCCAGCCAGGTAGACACATTTTTGTTGAATAGGTATTTCACCTCTCATGCCAACTTTTCCTTGAAAGTTAAATTCCATGGAATATAATTTTTCAAAGATAAATGATACTCTACTCTCAACCCTTCTCCAACGTCTTACCAACCTTTCTCTCTCTCTTTACATTGTTTACTAAGGAGTCTCTGAAATTTTATTCGTGTTTTTTAACATCTTTTTGAGGAAAACAAAAAACTTTAATCCTCTTCATAAGTTCATCTCCTAGTAATTAGTACTTATATTAGAGCAATGCTATGCAATTCGATTGCATAAATATCTCACCAAAACTTTGACTCAGGCCCTGCCTGCGCTAGGAAACAAAAGTCAGTGTCTGTACCCACTATCTTGACTATTTAGAAAGAGAATCTACTAATTGGACACCTTGCTTTTTCCTTAAGATCGTTCACAAATATTTTTTCACATTTTCATTTTAGAGGAATAATTTGGGTCTTATTAATAAAATTATTTAAACATGTCAAAGACATTTATCTCCATAAAGCATTTAATCCATTCTCTTTTACAAAGATAGGGGTTTTTTTCCCTTTACGTTTATTATGTCTTGTATAAATGATTAAAACTTTGTAAGCATAACGTGTATTCAGCTGAGTTATGAATTCTCTTAATAGTATAAGTCTCTAGCCCACTGAAAAGTCTTGGCTTCTCTCCAATTGTTTTTGAGGGTGAACAAGTCTAGTCAACCTCTGTGCAACATGATACATCAGTGTAGTGCCAACTGGCACTGCAAGGATTGATGCTGTTTCTGCTGGGTAGCATGGCATCTGCCTGGTCACCTTAGTCAACACACTGCTTCTGGGTACTGCTACATCCACCACTGCTTCTTCTAGGTGAAGTGTTGATATACTGGTATCCTCTCAGTAACGGGATACTGAAATGGACTACATTATGCGCTACTGAAATAGTTTCATTTTATGTTACACCCTGACTATAACAGTACCACAACAGGATTTCCACTTTCTCCAGTATCTTGCAGACTTTTAAAGGAACTAGCTATTTTTTCCCACTACCTTTGCATCCTCCTTGTGCTTAGATACACATCGACTGGAGGCAAATACAAGAGACACCATGCAGTACTCAGAATCACTCCTGCTTTATGATGGATGGTAAAGACTTTATTACTAGCTTAACTTTGCTTCCTAGACTTTTTCTCCCATGAGAGTAAATTCATTCCAGAACAATCTTCAGTCTTTAATACAAATAAGTTTCTTGAAAAACTGATCCTTGCAGCTCAAGTCACAAAAATTCTATCCAATATCAGATTTTATAATGGAAAATGGATCAGTAGGTGTTGCTCACATAGCAAGCTGATAATTGTAGTCATCTTAATCTTTAGCCATCACTTTAGGGTGGGAAAAAGAATGACTTTTCATTATGCCTCTTAAATGCCTGTGTTTTTCACTAACTTTAGAGGAAGAGTAGTTAGGCCGCCTTACTTGAATAGTACAAAGCATGCAGTTGGATCATGCCAAAAATCATAAAGCTGTTTACGTTCTCCACACTGTGGTCCCAAAAGACCAGTAAACCTAAAGGAACTAATTTGGACAGTCAGGGAGCAGGGCAAGGTAGAACCTCGGGGTATACTCCTGCTTTCAGAGAGGTGACAAAAGTAAGCTGCCTGTATACCCTATGCTAGACTACGAAACTTTGTCTGGGAGACCTCCCCTCTTGGAGACTAGGCTTGTTTAGTTCTCTCTCTAAAACCTTTACTTTGGCAAATTTACTTTGACAAACCTTTACTTTGACAATATTCTAGGACATCTACCACTGAGGCATGAGTTCAGACATTAATTGTCAGTTCTGTAGTCTTCTTTTTTTCCTTAAAGTTTCTCTTGTCATTTCCTTTTCTCCCTCCTTTCAAAGTAGACAAACACAAATGTTTGAATGTGTCTCTGGTTTCTCTATGTTTACATTTCACTGTCCCAGGAACCAGCCTACTCCATTAGGAACCAACATATTCCCCAAGACACATCTCAGATAACAGTTGGCTGGCCATGTTAAAAATGCATTTCTGACTCTATTCTAGGGATACCTTTAGTCCATGAAATAAATGAGAACATTAGGATTCATAATTATTATCTGGATATATCCCTAAAATGAAACATGTTTTGCTGACTTACTGAAATACATATTTGTTTCTAGATTTTTCTATTTCCTTTCCTCTCAAATAGTTAATTAAATAGTATCAGTGGCCTAGGAAAGTTACTGTTTAAACCATTTCTTCCTTAAAAGAAGAATTATCAACTATTCCCTAACTTATTATTTTAGAGAGAGAGTATAATGTGATAAGATGTGGTGTCTTTATTCATTTTTTGTTGCTATAAGAGAATACCTAAGACTGGGTAATTTATAAAGAGCAGAAATTATTTCTCACAGTTCTGGAGGCTGGGAAGTCCAAGATCAAAGTGCCAGCAGCTTAGGTGTCTGATGAAGGACCAGTCTCTGCTTTTAAGGTAGTGCCTTCATGCTGCATCCTCCAGAGGGGAGGAATACTCTTCTCACATGGCAGAAGACAGTGAATTCATTCTCACAAGTTCTTTTTATAGCGGCATGAATCCACTTATGAGAGTGGAGTCCGCATGACCTGAACACCTTCCATAAGGCCCCACCTCCCCACATGGTTGCACTGCAGATTGTTTCCAACACATGAATTTTGGGTTGCACGTTGAATCATTGCATGTGGGTTCTGAAATAAGACCCAAAAGTTAATAGAAGAGATTGATAGTTCATTCACTTAATATTTATTGAGGACATTGTATGTCAGGCACTATGCTAGGCATTAATATATAAGATACATACTGGCCACATACAGAAAATAAGATAGATACTGGTCACATACAGAACTTATCTAGCAGTTAAGAGACAATCAACCAAAAAATAAAAATAAATATAATTGTCATAGTGCTATAAAAGGAGAAATGTAGTTGTTTTTTTTTTTTTTTTTGAGCCGAAGTTTCGCTCTTGTTACCCAGGCTGGAGTGCAATGGCACGACCTCAGCTCACCACAACCTCCGCCTCCCGGGTTCAAGCAATTCTCCTGCCTCAGTCTCCCGAGTAGCTGGGACTACAGGCATGTGCCACCATGCCCAGCTAGTTTTTGTATTTTTTTAGTAGAGACGGGGTTTCACCATGTTGACCAGGATGGTCTCGATCTCTTGACCTCGTGATCCACCCGCCTCGGCCTCCCAAAGTGCTGGGATTACAGGCGTGAGCCACCGCGCCCGGCCGAGAAATGTAGTTTTAACAGGAACCTATTAACAGGAAGAAGTTACGAGTAACTTTAGTCTTCCCTAAGAAAATGACACATAAACTAGAAATGAAAGGAAGTGCAGGAGCTAGCAAGAACATGAGCAGGAAATGGTTCTGCCAGCAGAAAGAATAACGTGCAAAGACCCTGAAGTGGAAAAGAGTTTGGTGTCTTTAGGAGCTGAAGAAAACCAATGAGGCTAACGTATAGAGCCAAGAGGAAGGAGTGAGATGAGAGATGTCTGAAGAAATAGGCATACTTCAGGTAATACAGGACCTTGTAGGCCATTGTAGAGATTTTGTTCTTTATCCTAAGAGTGATGGAAACCATTAAAAGATTTAAGATAATGTAACAAAAATCAGATTGCATGTTAGAAACAATTACTCTATAGTACAAAGAAGAAAGCACTGAAAGGGATAAGAATTGAGTGCTGAGAATTGACTTTGACTTGGATTGGGATGTTGGACATGTAGACAGAGAGGAGAGGATAGACTTTTGTTTAGGAGGTAAATTCCACTTAGCAGTTTCGGCGTGGGAACCTATGGGGGTAAGAAGAGGAAAGAGTTAAGAATAACTGACCTGTGCAGCTAGATGAATAGTGATGCCATTGAGAAGGACACTAGGAGGTTTTGAGACGGAGGATAGTTTGTTTTTTTATTTGTTGAGCTTGCCTATGAGGCATCCAGGTGGAAATATTAAGTAAGTAATAAGCAGGAATCTGGAGCTTAAGAGAGATGTCTTAGCTAGAGAGAAATTTGTGAGTCATTGTCTTTTAGGTGATAATTGAATCAGTGAACCCAGCTGCGATTGCCTAGGAAGACTATGGAGTGAGCAGAAAAGGGCAGCTTGAGAACCAGTTTGAAGAAGAACTCTGCGGTGACGTTCCGTTTTTTGTTTTTTGTTTTTTTAGACAGAGTCTTGCTCTGTCACCCAGGCTGGAGTGCAGTGGTGCGATCTTGGCTCACTGCAACCTCTGCCTCCCGGGTTCAAGTGATTCTCCTCCCTCAGCCTCCCAAGTAGCTGGGATTATGGGTGCCCACCACCACACCCGACTAATTTTTTATATTTTTAGTAGAGATGAGGTTTCACCTTGGTGGCCAGGCTAATCTCGAACTCCTGACCTCAAGTGATCCAACTGCCTCAACCTCCCAAAGTGCTAGGATTGCAGGCGTGAGCCACCATGCCCAGCCCTGTATGATTTTTATTCTTAACAAACTTTGGTTTTATAAGAATTATACTTTGAAATAACCTTGGTTGTTTGAACTGAGACTTTCTGTTGTGATGTACTAATCCTCTCTTTCTCTTGCCAGATATATTTGTCATCTCTTTATTTTTTGTATATAATCTATTTATTCAAACAGTGAATATACTTTGCCATTCATTGATCATCCAAAGGTAATATAAGTGATGTTTTCTAAGCATCTGGGTTAGACAGTTTTGTCTAGATAGAGTATTAAGAACCATTCTTACTATATTCTTGTCCTATAAATGGTTGAGGTGATATACTGTTTAGCTGTCTGTTCAGATGTAATGAGGAAGATTGAATTCTCCTTGACAGCCTTTTTTCATGAGCCCTTGGGCATCTCTTAGAGACAGCTCTAGAGATAATAAATGTTTATTTTTCTGGTGTCCTGACTGATGTCATCTCTGATTGCCTAAGCCTCAGTCTGGGATTAAGATGGTGGGTGTTTTAGTCCATTCTCACACTGCTGTAAAAAAATACCCAAGACTGGGTATTTTATAAAGGAAAGAGTTTAATTGACTCACAGTTCAGCATGGCTGGGGAGGTCTCAGAAAGTTATAGTCATGGCGGAAGATGAAGGGGAAGCAAGGCACCTTCTTTACAAGGTGGCAGGGAGGAGAATGAACACAGGAGGAACTACCAAACACTTATAAAACCATCAGATCTCATGAAAACTCACTACCACAAGAAGAGCATGGGGGAAACCACCCCCATGATTCAATTTCCTCTACCTGGTTTCTCCCTTGACACATGGAGTTTATGAGGATTATAATTCAAGATGAGATTTTGGGAGGGGACACAGCCAAAGCATATCAATGGGGTTTCCCTCCTTTGCCACTGAGTAGCTGCAAAAGGGAGGATAAGAAATTGACAAAGTGACGGAGCACGGTGGCTCACACCTGTAATCCCAACACTTTGGGAGGCTGAGGCAGGTGGATCACTTGAGCTCAGGAGTTCAAGACCAGCCTGGGCAATATGGTAAAAATACGTCTATACCAGAAATACAAAAATTAGCTAGGTATGGTAGCACACGTCTGTGGTCCCAGCCACTCAGGAGGCTGAGGCAGTAGGATCACTTGATCCCAGGAGGCAATGTTGCATGAGCCAAGATAGTGCCACTGCACTCCAGCCTGGGTGACAGAGTAAGACTGTCTCAAAAAAAAGAGAAAGAAATTGACAAATTAGACTCTCAAAATATAAAACATTTATCCTTCAAGAGCCATTGCTAAGAAAATTTAAAGGCAAGACTTTGGGGGAAATATTGGTAAAACACATGTCAGAAAATGGACTTGTATTCAGAATATATAAAGAACTCTTAAGTTTAATCATGAGTCAACTTGACTTTTTTTAATTGGTAAAGATTTTAAGAGACCAAAGATGGCAAAATAAATACATGAACATATGTTCTGTGTCATTAAACATTAAGGAAACAAAACCACAGTAAGAGACCTCTACATGCCTGCCTCTGCGTTTTTAGAATGGCTAAAACGAAAAAGATTGAATATGCCAAGTGTTAATGAGTATGACGAACAACTAGATTTTCGGATATTGCTGCTGGGAATGTAAAATTGTACAGCTGGCCGGGTGTAGTGGCTCATACCTGTAATCCAAGCACTTTGAGAGGCCAAGGCAGGCCAATCAGTTGAGGTCAGGAGTTCCAGACTAGCCTGGCCAACATGGTGAAACCCCATCTCTACTAAAAATACAAAAATTAGCCAGACTTTGTGGCACATGCCTGTAATCCCAGCAACTCCAGAGGCTGAGGCAGGAAAATCACTTGAACCCGGAAGGTGAAGGTTGCAGTGAGCCGAGATCTTGTCGTTGCACTCTAGCCTGAGCAACAAGAGTGAAACTCCGTCTCAAAAAAAAAAAAAAAAAAAAAAAAAAAGTACAACCACTTCAGCAAACAGTTGAGTAGTTTCTTACAAATTTAAACATACACTTACCATATGACTATTTTCACTCCTAGATATTAACACAGGAAAAATGAAAACATGTCTTTACAAAGACCTGTACCTAAATGTTTATAATAGGCTTATTCATGATTGCATATGATTCCATTTATGTAAAATTCTACAAGAGGCAAAACTATATTGTTAGGACACAGATCTCTGATCTATCTTGGGAGCTTGGGGGAGGGGGCTAACTGTAAAGGAGTCTGGGAACTTTTTATGGTGATGCACATATTCTATATCATGATTGAGATGGCTACACATATTTTTCAGAACTCACTGAATTATATATTTTTAAATGTAAATTTTATTATATCTAAACTAGACCTCAGTAAACCTAATGTCAACATTGCGAAGGGTTATCAGAAGCCTTTTAGGATATCACTTGTAAAATGGGACAGTAGACCTAAAGACAGTAAAGCTTTTTGCTCAAAATTCCATGGTAGTGGTGCCTGTGGACAGAGTGCTTATGTCCAGATTCCTAATCCCACAAGACTGCACAATTCCCTTGGCATTAACTCACACCCTGCTGTGTATTGTGCTTTTTAACTTTCTGTGGATGTGCATCCTGGCTCTGTGTATGTAAGTTATTGAAATACAGGGATCATATCTTCTTGTGTTCTTCATACGTCCTACAGTGTATTACATAGATCAGGTGCTCAGTGAGTATTTGCTGAATGAGTGAAAGCTTGGTATAGCACACTTGTGCCTACTAGACTTGGACAGAAAAGTCAGGCATATCTCATGGTGTGGTGCCAGGCTTCTCAAGATCATGAGAAAGCTTCTCTGAAGTGTGGTTTTTCTAGACCACTATCTCTTTGCTTAGGAGATTATGGCTACCACAAATGTATGCTAATTATTGAGGAATTGATTTTATATTTTTCTGCAAAAGCTTAGATAATGATTTCTGAGGTTGAAAATCGAGGGAGATATCACCTTACATTTTTAATCTTTTTTTTTTTTTTTTTTTTTTTGAGACGGAGTTTCACTCTTCTTGCCCAGGCTGGAGTGCAATGGCGCGATCTCGGCTCACCGCAACCTCCGCCTCCTGGGTTCAAGCAATTCTCCTGCCTCAGCCTCCCGAGTAGCTGGGACTACAGGCACGTGCCACCATGCCCAGCTAATTTTTGTATTTCTAGTAGAGACGG
>PVKV010014417.1:0-16612 GCA_004027835.1 Alouatta palliata | reverse complement strand
ACATTTTTAATCTTATACCAAATTTAACTATAATGAGAAAACAAGCTTCTCTTAAAGATTAAATGGAAGAGCAGATGTCAGAACCAGAGCTTTTGTCTTTCTCCAAAGCTCTCCACTCTTTATCCACTTTATAATTGAGACACCATAGTGATGGCACAGAGAAACACTTGTCTCAGTTTTAAACTTACTTTCCTCATATTTGTTAGGCTCTAAACTTTTACAGTTCTGATTCATTTAAGAATAAGTGGATCTATATACATTGGGCATGAATTTATGATTTTTCTTCTAAGAAAGCAAGAGACTCAAAGGTACTATGAGACAATAAATTTAAGAGAAAACTCAAAAAATTAAAAATAATAAAAAAATTTAAGAGATGGAATCCCAGACTATGTTTCTCTTATTTCTGTTTTCTTTTCTTATATTTAATTTAATTTGTTTATTTATTTTAGGGAGAGGGTCTCTGTTGTCCAGGATGGAGTACAGTAACATGATCATAACTCACTGCAGCCTCAAACTTCTGAGCTCAAGCAGTCCTCCCACCTCAGCCTCTTGAGTAGCTTGAACCACAGGTGCACCACCATGCCCAGCTGATTTTTTAAAGTTTTGTAGAGATGAAGTCCCACTGTGTTGCCCAGGCTCAAACTCTTGGCCTTAGGTGATCCTCCTGCCTCAGCCTCCCACAGGGTTGGGATTAGAGGTGTGAGCTGAGCCATAGCACCTGGCCTATTTCCTTTTTTAAAGTAAAAGTACATCTATTGAAATAGCAACACATTATTGATAATATTTAACATTTATCAAGTTCTTACTCTGTGCCAGGCATTTATTCTGAGTGCTTTGTATACATTCTGTTAATCCATACAATACTAGGAAGTCATTCTGCATTTACTGATGAAACTGAGGTACATAGAGGTTAGTTAATTAACTTGCCCAAAATCTCACTGCCAGTAAGTGGTGGACCTGGATTTGAGTCTTTTTCTTTTTTTCTTTTTTTTTGAGACAATGTCTTGCTCTGTCACCCAGGCTGGAGGGCAGGGGCGTAATCTCGGGTTAATGCAACCTCCACCTCCCAGATTCAAGTGATTCTCCTGCCTCAGCCTCCTGAGTAGCTGGGATTGCAGACGCACGCCACCACGCCCAGCTAATTTTTGTATTTTTAGTAGATGCAGGGTTTCACTATGTTGGCCAGGCTTGTCTCCAACTCCTGACCTCATGATCCACCCACCTCGGCCTCCCAAAGTGCTGGGATTACAGGCATGAGCCACCACGCCTAGCCAGATTTGAGTCTTAATCTAAAACCTGAACTTGAATTGCTGATATTCTATCTCCCTGTGAAGACAACACATATATGACTAAATGGTTTAGAATTTGATTTAATGTCAGAGAATTACTGTACTCGTATAAATTGTTAAGGGAGTACAGTTTAGTAGAGAAATGATTTAAAGTTGCTTAATATTGAAATATCAACTAGTTGAAAAAGAGCAGTTACTTTAATAGATCTGGAGATCATAAATGGATCCTTTGCTATTGTGACTTACTCTACAAATTCCTTTCTGAGAAGATAGTAGTGCACATTTCTGGTCTATGCAAATAGGTAAGACAAATAGTGTTCATTTTGATGTCTGAGAGTAGACTATAAATAGCCAAGTTTCCTTGGAGATAGGATAAGAGCCTAAAGTTGATGTAGGGAATCCTTTTGTTCTTCAGACAAAGATATTGGGATGTTTCTTTAAGGAGAATGAACTGAGAGCGGGATGTTCCTTGAACGTTTATGAGAAATAGTGGCTAGTGCAGGAAGAGGTTACATTTTATAGGGAACAAAACCCACTTCATTCCTGTGAACTGACAGGAGGAACCCAAACATGACATCTCCCTCTCTCTATATATATTTTTTTGATCTCCCATGAAAGTTCTTAGATTCACTATCACTGTGCTTACAAAATTGTAATTAAGGCTGTTCTGATAGAAGTCTAAATGTTCCTGGAGGTATTTTTAGGAATACTGTTCATTTTCTTTACTCAATGAATGCTGTTCAGGGAAGTTAGCATCATGTGCTAGGAAGTTTTCAAGTGGGTAATTCAAAACCTGGGTTTTAGTCTCAGTGCTGCTAGTTAACTTTGTATCCTTAGATTAATCATTTAATCTCTCTGGGTTTCCGTATTTTCTAAACCCTAATTTGGGGAGATTAGAACAGATGATCCCTGAGATCCCTGCCAGCTCTAAATTCTCTAATTTTATGACTGCTTTTGGCCAGGAGCTTTACTTGATTGACAGCTGCTATTGTCTGCTGCATTGCTTGCTCCTTTTCTGTGAGGCTATGAGGTCATTAATGTTTAGTCTTTTTGTTAAAATACTTTTACAGACAATCTCACAGTACTTTTCTGCCCACAGAATTATTTAACCTACCAAATTTAACTTTCATTCTCTTTACCAGTCTCACCTTAATCCAGCCCAGTTCTATTTACAAACTATAGAGGTTATTCATTCAGGTGAAATAAATGGGCTACTTTTGCCAGATTAATCAGGGAAGAAACAATAAGTATCCTTGAATGGAATTCTTCCGTGGGAGTTTCTCATGATATCCTAATTGGAATGGAACAGAAAATGTAGACATTGTAATTTAAATTCCATTTTAGCCTTCTACCTGATTCACTTTGGTTCATGCTAATTTCTTTGGCATACTCTTAATATCTTTTAGATCCAGAGTATGTGCTTAAATTCATACATAATTGAAAGATTTCACAGTGTGTAATATAAATGCAATTAGCACACTTAAATTTAATGTGTAATATCCTATAAACCTTTTAGAATTTTAAAATATAAAGCAAACATTTTTTTTTTCAAAGACAGAATTGTATGGATTTATATACACTTAGATAAGACAGAGTAAAAATACACCTGCTGTCCCCACTTCACCTCCAATTCTGTTCAACCAGAGTAGGCTACTCTTGGCAATATGACAAATATGCTTCCACATATTTTCTATACATTGTATGGATAGTTTAAACATTGTGGTAAGCTTTTCTTTAATGAATTCTTCATGCATTATATGTTAAGAGCTTCAGTGATTGGCAGAGTCCTAGTGAGGACAATTCTGGTAGCAGGTTGTACTTGTCAATAAAGCAGATTTTAAAATAGAGATTTGCTGCTAGTTAGTGTTTTTATGGGATTAAACAAAATGTCTTTATGGGATTAAACCTAAGGTCAGTTTAGGGAGCAAGAGCTAATAGAATAAGTTGTAATGTGCGTGCAGTGTTGGGTACAATTTAGTCAACTGTAAAATAAGGCCTCCAAACTACAGTGATGTTTACAAACAGGTGGTAATCGCTGTCTTTTAAATTGGGAAAGAGGGAACAGCCAATAGGATACAAGGAAAAAGAAAATCAAAAAGGGGAATGACAATTTTTTACTTGTTATATAACAGAACATTTTGTTATTTCATTATAATAGCAAAGCATTCTCAATCTCCAGGCTTCCAGCATTGGTATTCCAATAAAATCCATCCCCAGAGCTTTTATTTCAGCAAGCCTGAACTTGCCTTGTGTGTGGTCATTAAACTGAGTAATACACTAAAAAGTTGAACAGGGAAGTAATGTCCTACTTTTTATGACAAATAGCCTTAGCACCCTTTTTATGTTGGAATGTGAGTTTCATGAGTACACTACTGTGTTAAATTGTTGTGTCTTATACTGTCCTGTGTATGATTTAACCAAAACAAAAATACTTAATTTCTTTTCCTGAAAACATGTAATTGTTATTCAGTGCTTACAGTTCTGATTACCTTCCAGGTGTTATCTCATTATCTTGTTTAATTCTCACATAGACCTAAATGGTAGTTGTATTATTTTTCTGCTGAAGCATGCTTGGAAAGATTAACTCACTTGCCCAAGTGAGTGACAAAACTGAAATTCAAATTGTGATCTGTTGTTGAGTTTAACTTCTGGAATGGGCAAAGTAAGGACCTCCAAAAATCTGCCCCTCTGTAAAAGCAACAAGAACACTGGCAAAACTATTAGATCAACCTTTTTAGAAGTCTGGAAATTAACTAAAGCTTACAACAATCCAAGGAGCATTTGAGAAAATTGCCTGAATATTGGTAAGAACAGAAAACTTTGTGGCAGTTTAAATTGTGCTAATTTCATCTGCCTGTCCCCAGTATGCTTGAAAGCCAGTAGCCTCACAACTACAGTAGCTGTGAAAACTAGCAGCTTAGCTACCAATTGAGAGGGCAGAGGGTTTGGTACTCCTTAAAGCCCCATCCCCAGAGAATTGTCACTATTTGATCTATCTGGCAGCTCACTGAAAATGTTAATTTTCAGGGCTTCTCTTTATTTGATCAGATTCAGAGTTCGCTCTGTTCTATTCCTAGGGCGTTCGTTGAAAACAGTCAGCAGGAGTTGTTCAACATCACAGGTTCCTGAGGTATTGGGGGTAAAAAAGACAGACGGGCAAACATGAAGGAAAATTTGAAGAAGAGTGTCCATAGGAGTCTTTGAAAAGCTCCAACATTTGTCTGAGAACCTTAAAGGCCACACATGCTTGGGGTTGTCCACATGCCCAGGAAAAACTGGGAAAGCCCTACTCTCACATCTCCCTGATTTGGGACTCTATGCAAGCAGGAAATGAGGGCCAAGACAAAATTATTGTAATTATAAATATGTTACCCAAAAAAAAACCACACACACACACACAAACGAAAGTTTGAAAACAGTGGCTTACCACATAGAGAATATCTAATGGAGATAGAAATTATTTTCAGAAATAAAATAGAAATTCAGGAGTTGAAAAGTTAAATAGCTAAAACAAATCAGCAGTAGAAAGAATCATCAAACTTATAGACACATCAGTTGAGATTATTGTATATGAGGAACAGAAAGAATAAATAATGAAAAGTGAAGAGAGCATAAGAAACATGTGGAACATTATCAGGTATACCAGCATACACATAATGGGAATTACTGAAGAGGAGAGAAAAATAAAGGAGTGGAAAGAATGTCTAGAGAAATAATGGCTAAAAACTCCCCAAATTTGATGAAAAACTTTAATGTGTACATTGAAGAATCTAACAGATTCTAAGTCGGATAGACTCAAAGTAATATACATTCCGTAACATCATAGTTGAAAGCCAAAGACAGAAGAACATCTTGAAGGGAGCAGGAAAACAATGAATCCTCATATGCAAGGGATTCACTGTTAACTGTTGACTTCTGACTTCTGAATACTCTTAACAGCTGACTTCTCATCAAAAACTGTTAGGCCAGTGTACAGTAGGACATGTTCAAAGTGCTATAAGAAAAACTCTTGGCTGGGTGCGGTGGCTCATGCCTGTAATCTCAGCACTTTGGGAGGCCGAGGCGGGCAGATTACTTGAGGTCAGGAGTCAGATACTAGCCTGGACAACATTGTGAAATACCATCTCTACTAAAAATATCAAAGAATTAGCTGGATGTGATGGCACAGGCCTGTAATCCCAGCTACTTAAGAGGCAGAGGTGGGAAGATCACTTGAAACCTGGGGGGCAGAGGTTGCAGTGAGCTGAGATCATGCCACTGCCCTCCAGCCAGGAAAACAGACTCTGTCCCCCCAAAAAAGACTGTCAATCAATAATTCTATATCCAGCAAAACTATACATCAAAAATGAAGGAGAAATGTAGACATTTCAAGATAAACAAAACTGGAGACAATTCATCTCAAGTAGATGTGTTCTCTAAGAAATACTAAAATATGTCCTTAGGCTGAAATAAAAGGACACTAGTCAATATTTTGGATCCACATAAAGAAATAAAGAGCACTGGTAAAGGTAACTACACAGGTAAAAGTCAGTACAAATGTATTTTTGCTTAGAACTGCTTTTTTCTTTTACATCAATTATAAAAATGTTGATAGGTTTATAGTGCATACATGCAATTTGCATAATAATAGTTCAAAGACAAGGGAGAGAATGGAGCTATATTGGAATAAAGCTTTGGTATGCTACTGAATTTAAGTTGGTATTTATCTAAACGATTATTGGATTTCTTTTGAGGTAATATTCACCATTTTAAAGTGTACAATTTATAAAGTCTTTAAAATGGCCAGAAAAATAAAAGTACAACATAGTGGTTTTTCATGTATTCACATATATGATTTTTAATATAGAATTGTGCAACTATCACCAATGTCTAATTCCAGAATATTTGTAACATTCCAAGAAAAAGAAACCCTGTACTTCCCAATTTCTTTTCCCCCCAACCTAGTCTATTTTCTGCCTCTTTGGATTTGCCTATTCTGGACATTTCATATAAACGGAATCATAATATGTAGTCTTTTGTGTCTGGCTGCTTTCACAAAGCATTTTGTTTTCAAGGTTTATCCATGTTGTAACATGTATCAGTATTTCTTTTTTTTAATTGCTGAAAAATTATTCATTGTATGGATATTCTATTTTGTTTTTTATTCATCAGTTGATGGACATTTGTATTGCTTCCACTTTTTGGCTATTATGAATAATACTGCTATGAACATTCATGTATAAGTTTTTGTGTAAAGATATGTACTCTCTTCTAACCCCAAGTCAGTACACTATAGGACAATTCAACTCTGACACTAATTACCTGGAGTTAGTGCAAACCTCACAAGTTAAGTACTCAGTTCTCCACAGATTCAGATGCTGCCCCTAATGCAGATGCTGCAGAATACCTCTGCTTCTGACTGGCTACAAATTTAGGGGTTTCCATGATCTCATCAGATTCAGTAAGGAGATACAATGCTTTGATAGGAGCCCAGAGGACAAGCACTGTACTCAGGATGAGAGTGTAAGAGCTTGTCAAGGAAGATATCCCAGAAGTGACTTCTAAGCTGCAACCGTAATTTCTAGTCATAGGTAGTAGCCATGAAAAGAGGTTTGGAAGAGTACCATAGGCAGAGGGAACAGCATATTTGAGGGCCTGAGGTGTGTGTAATATAAGAAGATATATGAATTAAGAATTAATCTAAGAATTTGAGCATCAAGTATGAAAAGTAAGTGAAAGAGAAGAAGTAGAAGCAGTGTAATCCAGACCTTTACAGCCCATTTTAAAGAGTTTGGATTTAAAGCAGAGAGAGTCACTATAGAAGAACCAGATCCAAGAAAGATCCCTAAAGAACACAAAACTTTAACAAATGGGAAAGCAAAACATGTGTATGAAAGAAGGAGAAACTAAAGAAACCAGTAGATGTGGAGGGAGTTACCGAAACCAAAGGTAATGTGTTTGAGGAAGCTATATCAAATGCTGCCACAATGTTGGGACCAGGACTTAAAATGTTAAGACAAGCATCCTTTAGAGTTGGTGATATGGAGTGAGTGAGCTTCACAAGAGCTCTGTCAAAGGGGTAGTTGGGGAAAAAGCCAAGTTTCAGTAGGTTGAAGAATGAATGAGACTCTGGAAGTGGAGGCAGCAGAAGAGGAGGAAATCTGGCCAAGGCTGGGAGCAAGGGAGGTTAGACAAAGCAAGACAGAAACAAAGCATGATGAGTTGGCATACAGGATAGTTTTGTTTTGTGGTAGGGGAGATTGAGATCCAGAAGAGGATAGATATGAAAAGAGAAAATAATGTGTTGGGCAAGATCCCAAAGAAAGTGAGAGGAGAAGGGATCCAAAACACAAGGAGAAGGATTGTGAGGATAAATTAATGAATGTGTTCAGATACATTTGTAAGTTTGTTGGTGGACAGTTGAGGAGTTGCCGTCTGATGGCCTCTTTTTTTTTTCCTGAGAAATAATGGAGACCGATACCTACTGAATGTGAAGGAGGTGGTAGATTTTTATATTTAAGGAGAGTACAGAAGACTTGGAACAGCCTTAGCAAAGGCTGTTCAGTGAAGGACTGAATTAGTGAGACCTAATTAGTTTCTGCACAGAGGTGATGGCCCTGAGATTAAAATTTAGAAATTTACAGCAGCACCCCTCTGCTCGGATACAATTTTCACCATCAGCATTCTGCAGCCTGGAGATTAGTACAAGAATTTCTATTGAGTCAGGGCTATCATTTTTGCCAGGTGGGTGCAATGAAAAGATAAAAATTGGTAACATAATGGATCAAGGACTCTGGCTGGATAGGGAAAGACATGAAGGCAAGAAGTGAGAGATGGGGAGAAAGTGTAGGGATCAGTGACTAGAAACTCCCCAGAGTGTAAGAACAGGTGAAAGTCACCAGAGGAGATGCTATTACTACAGTGAAGAGGAGGGCTCAGCCCCAGCATCTTATGTTACTCAGGTTTTCAGACACTCTCCATGGGTGATTCATTAAGTTTCTTTGTTTTACCTGTTTACTCTTTTTTTTGGCCAATTAGCTTTTATAAGCATCTATATCCTAAGATACAACTTAGAAATCATAGCAGATAAAAATCATCACCACTAGCTATGTTTCTAGAGGAGAAAAAAAATAAGTGTGTGAAGTTTTTAAGTTACCTGTAGTCTGTTGTTTTGTTTTTGTGCTTCTACTCATTCAGAGGGCGAGCTGCCAGGGTCTGACTTACCCAGGGAGGTACGCAGGGCTGCATACATAAGGACCATCCCCCTTCCTGTTGCTCTTCCATCTTACAGACAGCCCTTTGCTAAAACATGAAACTGTAATTTCAGTTCAATTGGGATACTGCCCCTTACTCAAATATAAATGCTCTTGGGAGAGGCAGTATATTAAGCTTTTATCAATCATTAAGACATTTGTGGTAGAACATTTTTTGGCCTGTGTAACCAGTGAAACGGCTTGCCAAGAACAGATTTTATTTCCCCAAGGAGAAACTAGAGCAAGAGATCCACATCTGTGGTAGGAATCGGGCACACCAGATCGCAGTACCTAGAGCTGACAGGGAGAGCCCCATGAGAGGAAGGGAGCATTGTCAGTAGTAGGAAAATGTAACAAGAAGGTGGAAGAAGACAATAGCTAATGTTGACTTCACTATTTTTGCTCAAGTCCAACACTGTATGGGAAAACCCTCTCTCTGGCCAGGCTGGCAAGCACTCCCATGACTTGCTCGGACAGACTGGTGGGTGTGCGCCTTTCTGCCTTACAACCCCTGTGTTACAGATTTTCTGTGACACTCCTTTTACATGTAGTGATGACATGCCTTATAATCATCTTCATTGTGGCAACAGACATGCTCAGACTGGCTGTATTAAATCTTTTTAACAGTGTCTGGATCTACAGATGATGAGTGTCAAAGCCTCTTTACTTAAGATGCCCCCACTTAGTGGGGTAAGACTCATGATGACTTTCCTTTTGTGTGTGTTTTTTTTTTTTTTTTTTGTGCTGCACAGGTGAGATGCTGAGAGGCATGTGGGATGCTGTAGTTTCTAGTTCGGTTTCCTTTTTCCTATTGTGTACAAATCTTTTATTTGGCTGGGTTAGTTACCTAGGCAACAGCTGCAGGGTACAGATGGATTGGCTGTTTGGGGAATGGAAATACATACACGCCCCTTCAAGCGGCAAAAAGACCTGTTGGATAAAACAAAAATTAGTGAATGGCTAAGCTTGTGCTTAATAAGTGTGCAGAAACCACACTAAGACAGCTCTTTAGGAAAGAACTTATTTAATGCAGTGCAATTTTAAATTTAGCTTGTTTTTAGTACATTTAAACTCAATGCTTATGAATTCTGCTACAGACCATTTTGGGGTTTCCAGTGGAGTGGAAAGTACAGTTCCCTCCTCTGAAAAGCTCATGTTCTGTTTGAGGGTAAAAAGAAGCTACCTTAAAATAAGTGCATGGTTATACAATATAGACTAAATGTGTTAAGGGAATTTAGAGTAAGTAAAAGATCTTGACTGTCAATGTGGGTGATGAGTCTGAAGCTACATACAGGCAGGAAATAATTCCTTGAGGTAAAATGCTAAATTTGAAGGCCTAGTGAAAGTCTGGGTACTAACAGTACCTGAATTGATAAGATTTAATAGTAACAGCACAGTTAGCCTTACAGATTCCCCCAGTCAGCTTATGGAAAATATATGACTATGATATAAATTGTTGTTGACTTAGAGTCTTACTCAAGAAAATGAATTCTAACAACAATGTTGACTGACCACTGTTTGCATTAGCCCTTGTATATTTAAGAAACATCTATTTTTACTGAATGTATGAGCATATTAGCTGTTGAATCTCTGACTGCTACTATGCTGAGCACGAGGGACACTCAGTAAAATATTTGTGTATTCATTTTCTTATATACAGTATGCCTTCTGTTTGTCAATTAGCATTAGCTTTTTTTCTTCTAGAATAGAGCTGCTGAATATTTGGTTTTGATTTATTGTGATAAGTAATTTTATAAATACAGGACTATAGCTATTCTTTTAAAGTTAAACCTCTGTCAGGTTATTTGCAGTTTTGCAGAAGGTATTGCTGTGATTTTCACACTTGTTCTGTTTGTAGTCACTTGGTGTGGTGTGCTAGACAGACAAGGGAGGAGGAGAAAAGCAATTCCACTGAGAATCTACAGACTAAATTTCATTTCTAATGTCAGGAGAGTAAGAGTATCAACATAAGGATACTCAGAAATATTTTGGAGGAGAGAGAGTTCGGTTATGATGTACTGAACCTACAATTTTTAATATTTGCCAGCAAAAAAAAATCAAATGTAAATATAAGTTCACTAGGTATGTAGAGTTACCTTTTTAACTGTACAGACTTTGTATGTTAAATAGAGAAGAAAGTTGCTGATACAAGAATCCATAGGCCAGGTGCAGTGGCTCATACCTGAAATCCAAGCACTTTGGGAGGCCAAGGCAGGCGGACCAACAAGGTCAAGAGATTGAGACCATCCTAGCCAACATGGTGAAACCCCGTCTCTACTAAAAATACAAAAAAATTAGCTGGACATGGTGGCGCATGCCTGTCGTCCCAGCTACTTGGGAGGCTGAGGCAGGAGAATCGCTTGAACCCAGGAGGCGGAGGTTGCAGTGAACCCAGATCGTGCCACTGCACTCCAGCCTGGCGACAAAGTGAGACTCTGTCTCAAGAAACAAAAACAAAAAAACCCCAAAGAATCCATAATATTGCATTTTGTCAGAGGGTCTTTCATTGCCTATAGTTTATTCTTCCAGCAATTACATCTTTTATAAATGGAACAGTGACTAGAAAAGGATAATTTGTTAGACGTCTTTTGCTGAATGATCGGGAGGTAGTTTCCTGTTAAGAGTTCTTGGGCACTGCTGTGAATGCCTTATTTCCAAAATTACAGTAAAATGCCTTATCATGACTCTCCCTCTCCCCCAAGTTTTTTTTTTTCAAGGAGACTTTTTAGTGTTTTTGTTTAAAAACAGTCATGCAATTCCCTGGTGCCTACTCACCCCTAACCAAATCCTCTCTTCTGGTTTCAAGCAATTACCATGAAACTTAAAAGGTTAGCAATAAATCATGTGACCGTTTTTTAACTAATTTACTTCTGTTTGGCATATGAAGTCAATCAGCTCCGAGTAGAAGCTGGTGGGGGTGTCGGGGCATAGTGTGGGGCATTCTTGTGAAGATTTATGTACTTTCTGTCCAGTGTACCTTCCTCCTGCCTGTAATGGCCCCATAATTACAATGTTCCTTGCATCTTGGCAGGGATCACCAGATGGGTCTAATTATTAGATAACTTGGTAGAAAAAGTACAGCTTGTTTATTTTCTTCTACTCAGGAATTATGGTCAGATAGAGTTAGCACTGGGGGCAAAGACTCCAACTCAACTTTGAGAGAACTGATTTCTTGTTTTATTTTATTTCAACAAGTTGCTATATTTCTAAAAATGTATCAATGGCCAAACTCAAGTTGCAGAAAAGTACCCTCCTTTCAGCAGCCTCACCTACCCACACATGCACGTGGACACTCAAGGTCAGCCCTGCCCTGTCTTCTCCCACCAGGGCAGCTTCCCAAAATGACGCTAAGAATTTCACCAGCTCCCTTCACAGAAGACTTGTTTATGGCAAGTGCTATGATTTTGAGGTCAATGTCTTTTTTATTTTTGTGTTCTTATTGAGAAAATAATGCTGACCAGGCACAGTGGCTCCACCTGTAATCTCAGCACATTGGAAGGCCAAGGCGGGAGGATTGCTTGAGGCCAGAAGTTCTAGACCAGCCTGGGCAACACAGAGAGAGCCCCATCTCTATTAATTAAAAAAAAAAAAAAAATGTAGGTGAAAAAGAAATCCCCCAAAATGCAAAAATCTACTGTGTTTGTAATAGCTCCAGAAATTTTCATTCCTATATTCTTGGTAAGTATTTTTCCATTTTCGGTTGCTCTTGGAAGGGGAAACAAGTAGTTTTTATTGAGAAGTAACGGTGTGAACATTCTCTTATTGAAGAAGATAAACTAATTACTCTGTCACCTTTCTAATCTGTTTTTATGAATTAATTTGCCTCAGATTTGATTGGGGAAGTGTCCGTGGGTTTGACATGAGAACATATTTATGGAAAAATAATGCTTGATATTTTACAAAATCATTTTTATTTAAATGGGGAGGAGACATTTTAAGAATTACCCTCATAATTTGCCTTTGTGATTTTCTGTGAAGCATACCAGCCATGGTTTGGCAGTGTGAACACTTGTGCACTATACAAAAATTGGGGAGTATGCCAAATTTGGGGCAGAGGGCCCTCCTAGTTTTTCCAGCATTTTCTTGGGTTTAATGGAATACTACTTACATTGTAATATTCTTAGACATTTTATCTTTCATAAATATATTGCTTCTAGCATTTAATATATTTATTTAATTTTATTTCTTTATTACCATTAAGTATTTTTCAAGTTTGTCTTCAATTTTTGCAGCCAAAATGAAGTAATATACAATGAGTCTTGGATCTGGGAATAAAAAATTGCAGTTCTTTCTGCCACTGTACAGGCTCAGTGAGGGCAGGAACCTCATCCTGTCTGCTGTTATTTCCCTGGAGCCTAGAAGAATACCTGACACAATTACTCAGAAAGTATTTAATGAATGCCTGAGTGAACTGCCTGTTTTGACTTTTCTGAGGTCATTTGTTGTTTTTTAAGTTCACTTTGTATGTTAAACTAAGTGTTACTAGGTTATGAACTACAGCAGAATGCTGAAGAATAGGACTCAGGGGATTTAAGCGCTTGAATGACCCACAGAGATGAATGAGATTTAAGGACTAAAGGTGTGGTGGTGAGGAATATTTCCTGGCAGGCCAAACCCACTAAAGTATTCCCACCTTTTGCATCTCCACAGGAGCACTCACTGTGGGCCTTGTGCGACAGTGTCAAACAATCCATGGACGAGACCGGACGTGCATCCCTCCCCGGCTTCCCCCGGAGTGGGTCACCACACTGTTTTTTATCATCATGGGAATCATTTCATTGACTGTCACATGTGGTTTGCTGGTGGCTTCCCACTGGCGAAGAGAAGCTACAAAATATGCTCGATGGATAGCATTCACTGGAAGTAAGTAACCCGTGCTTACTAAGTTTGTCTAGAAGGCACCCACACTGGTATTTTTATGAAGATAATCAAGAATCAGTAATAAGGACTTCATAATCATCAAAGAGCACCATTTGTGTATGGTCGTGAGATAGACTCTACACAGTCCCATCATTTCTTCAAAACTCTTCCTGCAAGACCAGGACATCCACAACTTTAATCGCTTTGTATGAAATGCTATTTTAATGAATTTTATTTTTGCTCAGATTGTGACATAAGTATTCCAGGTTTGTGACTCAGAGTTACCAGTAGCCTGAGTCTTTTCCTCTTCTTGAAGCTATTGGTATCAACTATCAAAATAAAGATATAGAACAAATACATAAAAATATAAATTAGATGAAGGTGGTGATATATTTTTTAATATTGACTGAGTTTCTGCTGTATGTTGTAACCATTGAAAAATCAACACATTTGGTTATTTAATAATTGTTTATCAACATTTCTTACTCCATTAAGCTCAGCCCAAGGGTATAAGTTTATATATTACACATTCTCTTGTACTTTGCAAAATTGGTTTAATTTCAAAACACGTCAGAGACTTAAACAGAAGAAACAAAAATGGACAAAGAAAAGACATTTCTGCAATTCTGCTTTCATGCTTCTTTCTCTCCAAAGCAGTTTTGCACTGCGGGGGATATTTAACAATATCTGAAAACATTTTCGATAGTCACAACTAGGGGAATGCTAGTGGGTAGAGGCAGGGAAGCTGCTGCAAAACATCCTACAAATACATAGGACAGCCCCCCACAACAAAGAATTATCTGGCCCCAGATAGCAGTAGAGCCAGTTTTATAAATCCTGCTCTAAAGAAACAGGAGAACCATACCTATGCAAGTAGGACTTTTAATTCAGTACTTTAAAATAATCTCAGGTTTGCATAAGTTTTTAAAAATAAATATAACAGCTCACTTTCACTTGGTATCTTCATTTAAAATACATATAATTGGGGTAAGGGATAATGCCATGTATCCCTATTAATGTTAAAACTCAGTTTATCCTTAAAGGCTGTAGGATAGTGATATTCTTTCATAAGCCTCTGTTTCTTCCTGTATTCTCTGAAATTTATACTCTTCAATGTGTATGTTTCTGGCTCTGTTTATCTGTATTGCCCTTAATTTTTAAATTTAGCTTAAGTTGCCTTTGATATAAAAAAGGTTCTCCATTGTTGTTAAGCAGAGTGAAACAAGTTGGTGATCTTTCCCCTGCCAAACAGACCTCCTGAGACTATTCCTTTATAGAGAAAGGGTCCAGAAGCAATTGTAGAAACAGTGCAGCTAAAGTTAAGGATATTGGTGAGAAATTTAAAGAGAATTTGATTCTTTATCTTTTACTCACAGATTCACTAATCCTGATAGAATTCAGTCTTCAAGGAGTAAAATAATATCAAAGAAGGATTTAGTTTCTAGATTTAGTTGAAATTTAGGAATGCATATGCTCTGAATACCAAAAGCCTAAAATATAATTTAGCAAGGTAGCATGAGTCAAAATGTTAAATGCTCTCATGAGCTATAGATTCTTATGACCCAGTAAAGGGAAAGAACTAGATTATCTTTGTTTCTCATTCACCTTAAACAGAGAATATTTAAGTATGTGTAGTTGCCCCCAGTGCAGTGTATTTTTCTTAAGTAATTTAACTTTTTGAAATAATATGTGCAAATGATGTATAATTCAAAATCTGTGAAAGGGTAGCCAGGTGAGCCATATTTGGCCCTACCACCCAGCCGTCCCATAACCCCTTTCCTGGAGGCAACTATTTTTACCAGTTTGTGGGGTTTACTACTAGAAGTATTCAGTGCATAGAAACATATCTGTATGTGTGTGTTCCATACATACATATTTATATGAAATTTTTTCTACTATTCTGTACCTTAGTTTTTAAACTTAACATATCTTGAGTTAATTTTATTTAAGCAAGCATAGAGCTGCCTTGCTTTTAGCTTCCTAAAATACATTGTTTTTGTTACCAAAGCAAGTGGCTGGGGTGGCAGTTCTGAGAGGGATTGGGTGCCCCCTAGTGTTTCCACTCCACCCCTGAAAAATGTCCTTTATTGAACGTATTTCTATTCTAGTTAAGTTATAGTTTTCGTAGTAACATGAGGATAATATTTTCTGATGGCCCTGCACAGTGGGGAAATATGTCTCAGAGAAGAGCCCCACATGATGGGTGTTCCCTATAGGGGCAAGAGAAACCAAAATGAGTTGTCTGTTCTTCAAGTCTGGCCCTTATCCTTTCCTTTGCCACCCTGATTTCCAGCCATATCTATCAGTGCACCTGATTTCAGACTCTTGCCACCAAGAAATCTGTGCCATGGAGAGTATGAAGTTATGTCTTTACAAGCTTATTTAGGATCCAGAACTCAGTCTTCAAAGGTTGATATTATTAGCATTAATAATATTTTAAGATCTAAAGTAACTTCATGTTCACAACAGCTTAAAAGAAAAACTCATCCACCTGGATTAAATCTGCTCCCCAGGAAGTATAGAGAACCTGCTTCCTTGGATTTAAAACTAAGGTTAGATTAAATAAGTCTTCATTGCTCCCTTAAAATTTGATTACGCTTTTTCCTAACAAATTTGGAAAATATTTAACTCTTGAAAATGTTAACCTCTGTAGTTGCAAATGTATTACTCCATTATAAAGGATAGATCTTTTTTACAGTAGAAAATAGGAAATGGTAGGAACAAAGCCCAGTGAACATATTTAACATCTGCATATTCCTAAAGTACTTTTCTAAATTATTTGTTTCTTGAGATTAGTCAACATTAAGAAAAACAATTGTTGGAGAGATCCAAGATGGCCGATTAGCAGCAGCTCAGGATTGTAGCTCCCACTGAAAGCGCAGAGAGTGAGTGGACGCCACACTTTCAGACGAATTTTTATTGCCCACGGACCAAGAGATTCCCGGCCCTCCGCCCCACGGGTCGACAGCGGGACTCTTGGCGGGCGCGGCCGTTTTGCAGGCGCCCCGGTGCGGCGGTTCTCAGTCCGGAGTATAAGGGACTGAGTGCCCTTTTGGTTGGCGTTTGGAGCTCCAGGAAGGCAGAGTCTCCCATTCAGCTGATTGAAAACCGGACTGAAGTGGGGAACCAGATCGGGAGATTCCCGGGCAGAAAAGCGCCACGAATCTTAACACCGCTGTTTCAGCTGGCGTAGTGGGTCGCCGCAGGGGAAGGCTGGTACCCCCCTCCACA
>PVKV010014416.1:27348-57705 GCA_004027835.1 Alouatta palliata | reverse complement strand
AAAAATCTGGAGACAACAGATGCTGGAGAGGATGTGGAGAAATAGGAACACTCTTACACTGTTGGTGGGAGTGTAAATTAGTTTAACCATTGTGGAAGACAGTGTGGCGATTCCTCAAGGACCTAGAAATAGAAATTCCATTTGACCCAGCAATCCCATTACTGGGTATATATCCAAAGGATTATAAATCATTCTACTACAAGGACACATGCACACACATGTTCATTGCAGCACAGTTTACAACAGCAAAGACCTGGAATCAACCCAAATGCCCATCGATGATAGACTGGACAGGGAAAATGTGGCAGATATACACCATGGAATATTATGCAGCCATCAAAAATGATGAGTTCGTATCCTTTGTAGGGACATGGATGAATCTGGAAACCATCATTCTCAGCAAACTGACACAAGAACAGAAAATCAAACACTGCATGTTCTCTCTCATAGGCGGGTGTTGAACAATGAGAACACATGGACACAGGGAGGGGAGCATCACACACTGGGGTCTGTCTGGGGGAAACAGGGGAGGGACAGGAGGGGGTAGGGAGCTGGGGAGAGGTAGCAGGGGGAGAAATGCCAGATATAGGTGATGGGGAGGAAGGCAGCAAATCACACTGTCATGTGTGTACCTATGCAACAATCTTGCATGTCCTTCACATGTACCCCAAAACCTAAAATGCAATTAAACAAAAAAAGGAAATCAACAAAGATTGCCTATAAGATATAGAAAATTACCTCAAAAGACCAAATTTACCAAGAGTTGGCTCGTGCCTGTAATTCTAGCACTTTGGGAGGCTGAAGCAGGAGGATCACTTGAAGGCAGGAGTTCAAGACTAGCCTGGACAACACAGTGAGACCCTATCTCTACAAGAAATAAAAACACTAACAGGGCCTGTTGGTGCATGCCTGTAGTCTCAGCTATGCAAGAGGCTGAGATGGGAGGATTGCTTGAACCCAGGAGTTTGAGACTGCAGTAAGCTGTTATCACACTACTGCCCTCCAGCCCAAGTGACAGAGTGAGAACCTGTCTTAAAAAAAAAAAAAAAAAAAAAAAAAAAAAAAGACTAGACTGTGCACAGTGGCTCATGCCTATAACCCCTGTACTTTGGAAGGCAGAGACGGGTGGATTGCTTGAGTCCAGGAGTTCAAGATCAGCCTAGGCAACATGGCAAAACCCCATCTCTAGAAATAATACAAAAATTTGCCAGGTGTGGTGGCATATGTCTGTTGTCCTAGCTACTGAGGAGGCTGAGATGGGAGGACTGCTTGAGCCTAGGAGGTCGAGACTGCAGTGAGTTGTGATTGCACCATTGCATTCCAGCCTGGGTGACATAGGGAAAGAGAGGAAAAAAAGACAAAATTTAAGAATTAAGAATTATTGATATTCAATGGGGAGTTGAGCAAGAGCAAGGGGTAGAAAGCTTATTCAAAAGAAAAAGAAAAAACAGAGAGAAAGAAAAAATCTTTCCAAAACTTGAGAAAGATATAAATATCCAGGTATAGGAAGGTTAGAGAACACTAAACAGATTTGACCCAAATAAGACTACCTCAAGATATATAATAATCAGACTCTCAAAGGTCAAGGACAAACAGAATCCTAAAAGCAGCAAGAGAAAATCAGCAAATAACATATAAAGGCACTCCCATGCGTCTGGCAGTTCTCAATGGGCATCACCAGGCCAGTGTGAAGCCGTAGAATGACATTTTTAAAGTGCTGAAAAAAAAAAAAAAAACTGCCATCCAAAAATATTGTATCTAGCAAAGTTATCCTTCAAATATGTTTTTCCCAGGCAAACAAAAGCTGAGAGAATTCACCACCATCACCTGTCTTACAAGAAATACTAAATATTGAGTTATTTGATCTGAAAGAAAAAAACACTAAAGCCCCCCCCCAAAAAAAAGAAAAGAAAAACATTTGGAGGTATAAAACCCATTAGTTTTATATTAAATTAAATACAAATACAAGGGCTGGGCATGGTGGCTCACACCTGTAATTTTAGCACTTTGGGAGGTCGAGGCAACAGGATTGCCTGAGGCAGCAGTTCAAGACCAGCCTGGACATCATAGCAAGAGCCATGAGACCCCATCTCTAAAAAAAAAAAAAAAGAAGAAGGAAAGAAAAGAGCCAGGCATGGTGGTACATGCCTGTAGTACCCAGATACTTAGGAGGCGAGGATTGCTTCAGCCCAGGAGTTCAGGGTTGCAGTGACCCATGATCATTGTACTGCACTCCAGCTCGGGCAACAGAATGAAACACTGCTTCCCAACCCCCCCGCAAAAAAGACAAGATATACAAAATTTAACAAGCCCTTGGTTAGACTAAGAAAAAAGAGGAAAGATCCAATAAATAACATTAGAAATAAAATAGGAGGCCGGGCGTGGTGGCTCCCGCCTGTAATCCCAGCCTTTTGGGAGGCTGAGGCGGGTGGATCACGAGGTCGAGAGATCGAGACCATCCTGGCCAACATGGTGAAATCCCGTCTCTACTAAAAACTACAAAAAATAGCCGGGCATGGTGGCACGTGCCTGTGGTCCCAGCTACTCGGGAGGCTGAGGCGGAAGAATAGCTTGAATCCAGGAGGCGGGGGTTGCAGTGAGTCGAGACTGCACCACTGCACTCCAGCCTGGCGACAAAGCAAGACTCCGTCTCAAAAAAAAAAAAAAAAGAAATGAAATAGGAGACATAACAAGTGAGACCACAGAAACAAATACAAAGAATCATTACAAACTATTATAAACAAGTATATGCCAACAAACTGGAAAACCTAGAAGAAATGGATAAATTCCCAGACATACACACCCACCGAGATTGAACCATGAAGAAACAGGAAAACTCAATAAACCATTAAGGAGTAATGATATTGAAGTCATAATAAAGTCTCCCATGAAAGAAATGCCCAGGTGTCCTGATGGCTTTACTGCTGAATTCTACCAAACATTTAAATAACAAGTACCAATTTTATGCAAATTCTTCAAAAAAATTGAAGAGCCAGCCTGGGCAACATGGTAAAACCATGTCTCTAAAAAACAGATTAGCTAGGCATAGTGGTAAATATCTCTGGTCCTAGCTACTTGGGTGGCTAAGGAAGAGAATCCCTTGAGCCTGGGAGGTCAAGGCTGCAGTGAGTTGTGATCACGCCACTGCACTCTAGCCTGGGTGGCAGAGCAAGATCCTGTCTCAAAAAAAAAAAAAAAACCCAAACCATTTTTTTTTAAGAGAAATGAATACTCTCAAGCTAATTCTATGAGGCCAGCATTACCCTGACATGAAAACCAGAGAACGACATAATAAAAAAAGAAAAACTAAGAGTCAATATCACTGACAAACACAAATGCAAAAATTCTCATCAAAATACTAGGCAACTGACTTCAACAACACATTAAAAAGATAATTCACCATGATCGGCCAGGTACGGTGGCTCATCCTTGTAATCCCAGCACTTTGGGAGACTGAGGCGGGTGGATCACAAGGTCACGAGTTTGAGACCAGCCTGGCCAACATGGTGAAACCTCTGTATCTGCTGAAAATACAAAAATTAGTTGGGCATGGTAGCGTGTGCCTATAATCCCAGCTACTTGGGAGGCTGAAGCAGAATAGCTTGAACCTGGGAGGCAGAGGTAGCAATGAGCTGAGATTGTGCCATTGCACTCCAGCCTGGGTAATAAAAGCAAAACTCTGTTTTAAAAAAAAAAATTCGGCCGGGCGCGGTGGCTCACGCCTATAATCCCAGCACTTTGGGAGGCCGAGGCAGGTGAATCACGAGGTCAAGAGATCGAGACCATCCTGGTCAACATGGTGAAACCCTGTCTCTACTAAAAATACAAAAATTAGCTGGACATGGTGGCACGTGCCTGTAGTCCCAGCTACTCGGGAGGCTGAGGCAGGAGAATTGCTTGAACCCAGGAGGCGGAGGTTGCAGTGAGCCGAGATCGCGCCATTGCACTCCAGCCTGGGTAAGAAGAGCGAAACTCTGTCTCAAAAAAAAAAAAAAAAAAAAAAAAATTCACCATTATCATCAAGTGAGATTCATCCCAGGGATGCAAGGATGGTTCAACATATGCAAATAAATAAATGTGATGCATCACATTAACAGAAATCAACAGAACCAAGAACAAAGACTATATGATTATTTCAATGGATGCCAAAAAGCATTTGATAAAATTTAACATCCCTTTATGACCAAAACCCTCATCAAAGTGGGTATAGGAAGAAGATACCTCAAAATAATAGGGGTCATATATGACAAACCTATAGCTAACATCATCCTGAATAGGGAGATTGAGAACTTTAAGGTCTGGAACAAGACAGGGATGCCCACTTTTGCCACTTTTATTCAATATAATATGGGCAGATTCTCGCCAGAGCAATTAGGCAACAGAAAAAAATAAAGGGTATCCAAATTGGAAAGGAAGAAGTCAAATTAGCCTTGTTCACAGATAACATAATCTTATACTTAAAAAACTTAAAGATTCCACCAAATAATGTTAGAACAGATAAACTAATTCAGTAAGTTGCAGAATACAAAATCAACATACAAAAATCAGCAGCCTTTATATACACCAGCTGTGAACAATATGAAAAAGATATCAAGAAAGCAATTCCATTTATAATATCTATAAATAATATTTAAAAACCTAGCACCCAAATTTAATCAAAGAAGTAAAAGATCTCTACAAGGAAAACTATAAAACACAAATAAAAGAAATTGAAGAGGACACACACAAAAAAGGAAAAATGTTCTAATCTAGGTTCATAGCTTTAATATCATAAAAGTGACAATACTACTCAAAGCAATTTACAAATTCAAGGCAATCCCTACCAAAATACCAATGATGTTTTTCACAGAAAGGGAAAAAAGTTCTAAAATTTATATGAAACCACAAAAGACTCTAAATAGGCAAAGCGATCTTGAGCAAAACAAATAACGCTGGAAGCATCATACTACCTGACTTCAAAATTTACTACGAAGTTATCATAACCAAATCATCATGGTACCAGCATAAAAACAGACACAGACACATAGACCAGTGGAACAGAATGGAGAACTCAAATATAAATCCATGCATTTATGAGCAACTCATCTTTGACAATGTCTCCACAAACATGTAGTGAGGAAAGAACAGTCTCTTCAGTGGTGCTGGGGAAACTGGATAAATACATGCGGAAGAATGGATCTACACCCCTCTCTCTCATCATATACAAAAATCAAGTGAAAAGGGATCAAAGACTTAAATCTAAGACCTGAAACTTTGAAACTACTAGAAAAAAACACTGGGGAAATGCTCCAGGACATTGGTCTGGCCACAAAAATTTTTGTGTAAAACCCCAAAAAGCACAGGCAACCAAAGCAAAAAAGACAAACGGGATTACATCAAGCTAAAAAAAAAAATTCTCCACAGCAAAGGGAAACAGTAAAAAAAAAGATAAGACAATCTGCTGAATGTGAGAAAATATTTAGAAACTACCCAACTGACAAGAAATTAATAACCAGAATTTAGAAGGAGCTCAAACAACTCAACAGCAAAAAACAGAAACAAAAAATCCAACTTAAAAATAGACAAAAGGTCTGAACAGACATCTCTGAAATGAAGGCATACAAATGGTCATCAAATAATGAAAAAATGGTAACATCACTAATCATCAGAGGAATGCAAATCAAAACTACAATGAGATATCATCTCACTCTGGTTGAAACAGCTTCTATCTACAAAAGATGGCCAATAACAAGTGCTGGTGAGGATGCGGAGAAAAGGGAACCCTTGTACACTCTTGATGAAAATGTAAATTAGTACTGCCGCTATGGAGAACAGTACTGAGGTTCCTCAAAGAAACTAAAAACAGGACTACCATGTGATCCAGCAATTCCATTACTGGGTATAAATCCAAAAGAAAGGAAATCAACACATCAAAACGAATATGTTCATGCCTATGCTCACTGCTACACTATTCATCATAGCCAAAATATGGAACCAATCAAAATGTCTATCAATGGATAAAGAAACTGTTATTAGCCAGGTGTAGTGGCAGGCACCTGTAATCCCAGCTACTCAGGAAGTGGAGGCAGGAGAATCACTTGAACCAGGGTGGCGGAGGTTGCAGTGAACTGAGATCGTGCCACTGCAACTCCAGCCTGGGTAACAAAGTAAGAACCCATCTCAAAAAAAGAAAGAAAAAGAAACTGTTATGTGTGTGTGTGTGTAAAATTCAGCCATAAAAAAGAATGAAATCCTGTCATTTGCAGCGGCATGGATGGTACTGGAGGTCATGTTGTTAAGTGAAATAAGCCAAGCACTAAAAGACAAATATTGTATGTTGTCACTCATATGTGAGTTAAAAATACAAACCCTGTGAAGATAGAGAATATTAACGGTTACCAGAAGCTGAGAAGGATAGAGGAAAAGTGGGTATGAAGAGAAGCTGATTATGGGTATAAACACATGGTTTGATAAAGAAGTAAGACCTAGTGTTAAACAGATCAATAGGGTGACTATCGTTTACAATAATCTATTGTATATTTCCAAATAGCTAGAAAAGAAGAACTGAAATGGTTCTAGCATAAAGAATAGACAAATATTTAAAGTGATGGATATTCTAAGTATGGTGATTTGATCCTTACAAATTGTATGACTGTATTAAATTATCACATGTGCCCTAAAACTATTACCAATAAAAAAGGGAAAGAATTTTCAGAACAGCAAGAGAGATGCAGATCATCACATACAAGGTCTCTTCAGTAAGATTACCAGCAGATTTTTCATCAGAAACCTCGGAAGCCAAAAGGCAACGGGTCAGTATATTCAAAGCACTAAAACAAAAAGACCTGTCAACCAGGAATCCTATATCTGGAAAAACTGTCCTTCAAAGTGAGGGAGAAATTCAGTTATTTCCAGATTTTAAAAAGCCAAGGGAGTTTGTCACCAATAGATCTGTCCTGCAAGAAATGCTTAGGTACAGAGTGAAATGAAGGCCCAAAAGTATATGAAAAGTTGAAAGGATGCCGGACAGTAACTTGAACCCATATGAAAAAATAAACATTTGAGTAAAGGTAAATGCATGGGTGATTATAAAAGCTATGTAAGAGCAGTGATAGGCCAGGCATGGTTGCTCATGCCTGTAATCCCAGTACTTTGGGAGGCTGAGGCAGGTGGATCACAAGGTCAGGAGAGTTCAAGACCAGCCTCACCAACATGCTGAAACCGTGTCTCAAAAAAAAAAAAAAATGGTGATAATAAAGTCAAGAATAGAAAAGCAACAGACAAAATCAATGAAATGAAGAGTTGACTTTTTGAAAAGATCAACAAAATTGACAAACTTTTAGCTAGATGGGCTAAGAAGACTAAAATTACTACTGATTATGGAAATAAAAGATCATTAGACTGTACTATGAACAACTGTATGCCAACAAACTGAATAACGTAGATGAAATGGACAAATTCCTAGAAACCCCAAATCAAGACTAAATTGTGAAGAAACAAAATCTGAATAACCTAGATAAATAGCGAATCCGAATAGACTTTTGACTAGTAAGGAGATTGAACCAGTAATCAGAAATCTCCTTTTATAACTGGCTTAAAATGATCCAATCAAAGCATTTAAAAGATCTCAAACAGCAAAAATAGTGGAATGTATTAAGCTGAACTATATGAAACTGCTGATATTTGACCAGTTTTGACCTACAAAATGGTAATTTTATATGATTCAACCTAATGTTTTGACTGGCAGTCAGGAGATGGGGTAGGAAGCATCAATTTCTTCTTCAGTGAGAAGCAACATAACAGCTACTTCTCACAAATGAAAGCTCACTGTAAAGAGTAAAACAAGTAGTATGTAGATTCAGCTACTATAATATTATTAGCTGCCACTTGTCACCCATGTGTGCTGCTGGTCAACAAAGCCCAGCACCAGAAATTCTGTGTCTGGTATCCTTACCTAGAGTGTGAACTCTCTGAGGGTTGGGGGTGGTCTCACCTCGCTCCACACTGCTTGTTTCAGGGCCTGACATTAGAGGTGCATCACTCCTGTTAACTTGTTACCTCACCAAAGGCCACCTAGCCAGACTTGCGTGCGTAGAACTCATCCGCACTCCCACTGTCCCTGTTCTTCTTGTGGAAGAGTCAAGTGTTAGTGGTGACTATGGTAGGAGGTAATTTTTATTCCCTCTTTTTGCCATCCTTAAACCTTAATCCAATCCACCACCTGTTGCTTTTCCTCTGTTTATCCCCTGCTTTCCATAATACATCTACATTTTCTAGTTTAGGGCCTCCTTAACCTGACCTAAATGACTATGGAAGCTTCTTATTTATCTTTATCAGTTCTATTTTGTTCTTTTGTTCAGGCATTCATTCATTCAGTGAGCACTTAGTAGCACCATGTGGTGACCTACTCTGGGCCTCCTCTAGCACACAAGGCAGCACTTATGCGTGAACTGGAAAAAGGTGCCCCTTGGTGCCTTCCAGCGAATGGAAGAGAAGAAAGGCAGCTCTGGCACTTGCTGCAGCACAGCATAGAGCATACCGGCCCAGCCCTTCTTGTGCCCCTCACCAGGTGCCCTCTCTAGGGCACATCCTGCACAACTGTATTCAATGGCCTGAGCTGCACTGTGCTAAGCATGGTAGGGAGGTGGCACACAAAAGGGTATGCCCAGAGGTCCAGACAGGGCCACCCCGAAGAACAGCCTGTGAGCCAGAGGCAGGACAGCACAAGGCCAGCACTGAGCAAGCTCTAGGGGAAAAGATCAAAGGCACCAAACTGTTTGAAATAATATAAAAAAGAAACGTATAGCGGGGATCAGGGCTTCAGGTTCTGTTGCAGACTCTGGTCTGGAGGGGGGCTGTCACTGGGCAGGTGGCAGTAGCCCAGTCGTGGCAGTCACTGTTCCGGAGGAGAAGGAGGTCTTTACCATGCCTCCTTCCTCCCTTCCTGCTGGTTAGTCCTCTCCTTCCTCCATCCCCAGCTGTTCCAAAATCTGTTCTGGGCTTGAATTGTGTTCAGCACTGTCTACAGCCTATGAATACAATTGCAGTAGGTGACAAGATGGAACTTGCTTTATTTTATCTTACATATTTGGAATTAGGGCCTCTAGATAGTCAACACATAACTGTATTCAAACAATATGCAAAGCAGGGGCTTAAGATGAGTTGGAAAAAATCTGGTAGCCTTATGGTGAGTTCTCTCTACAGAGGGATGTTTTTTAGATATGCCATCCCAGAGGGGGGCCCCTCCTGGCCTTGTTTTTGTCTTCTCCCTTTCCTCCTTCACCTCATGCCATTAACCATTTATATAACAAGAGGCATAGCTGACCCCTAGCACAACAGGGGTTCCCAGCCAGGGATTCAACATAACAGTCACCTGGGGAGCTTTTAAAAATTGTCAAATTCTAGACCCTACTCATGCCATCAAATTAAATTCACTAGTAATAGAGCCCAGGCTTTTTAAGCTTTCTATGACCTGCCACTTAAGTCAGGTGCTGCTGCAGGCCAGCACCATTGCTCTCCTGTTGCCATCATGTAAGAGCTAGACAGATAAGCAGGAATTGGAACCCATCCCAGTCCTTCTTCATTAGACAATCTGCGTATTGACAAGCTTTTCAGGTGACACATATCACATAAACGTCCCCAGGTTACCCATTTTCAAACTTGGTGGAGTATTGGAGTCCCCTGGGAAATTTTCAAATATGCTCATGGCAGAATCCCAGCCACAGAAAGTTTGATATAATTGGTCTAGGATAAAACCTAGGCTTTGGAACATTTAAAAGTTGCCAAGGTGGCCCGGCACAGTGGCTCACGCCTCTAATCCCAGCACTTTGGGAGGTCAAGGCAGGAGGATCACTTGAGCTTAGGAGTTCGAAACCAGCCTGGGCAACATATGGAGGCCCTGCCTCTACGAAACGTTTTTTTTAAAAATTGGCTGGGTGTGGTGGTGCAAGCTTAGGTTTCCCACTACTCCTGAGGCTGAGGTGGAAAGACTGCCTGAGTCCAGGAGGCGAAGGCTGCAGCCAGCTATGATCATGTCACTGCAATCCAGCCTGGGTGACAGAGTAAAATCCTGTCTGAAAACAAACCAACAAACCAAAAACACTCAAACTGCAGTAATTCAAAATATCAGTAATAATCAAATAGGTAATGTCCATTTGAGGATGCAATTTAGTCCATGACTTCTAAACCCAAGTGAATGGCTTTACTTAGTTGATCGCTAGTTCAAGGATCTCTCTTTGTCCACACATTATAATCACGCGGAAAGCTTTACGGCAGGGGTGTCTAATCTTTTGGCTTCCCTGGGCAACACTGGAAGAATTGTCTTGGCCACACATAAAATACACTAACACTATCACTAGCCAAAGAGCTTAAAAAAAAAAAAAAAAAAAAACCTCTCATAATGTTTTAGGAACGTTTACAAATGTGTGTTGGGCCACATTCAAAGCCGTCCTGGGCCACATGTAGCCTGCAGGCCACAGGTTGGACAAGCTTGCATTAGGAGCTAAGAAACCAGGCCACATTCCAAACCAATTAAATCAGTCTATGGTGAGTCCCAGGTCTCAGCACTTCTTCAAAGCTTCCAGAAAGACTCCAAAGTGCAGCCAAAGATGAGAATCATTGCACTAAGGGTTGTAAGCACAACCAAAGTACCACAACGATCCCCATAAGGACTCGCGGTTGTTGGACAATAACAGTAACAAGAATTTAACCCTGTTATCTTTAGGCAGGGGAGATGGGTACCAACCACACAGCCTTCCACTGATCAAGTGGTGGGAATGATAATGTTGAGATGAACGGAAGTTTCCTTTGTTTGGAAATCCCGCTGCTCCACATTCCCACCCACTGGATCCATGGCTATCACTGTAGAGGTGCAAGGGTAAGAATGGGATGAACACCTGGAAGGCCCTGCTGAATGAGGAGCTTCAAGCTAGCTGCTTGGATCAAGTCCACAGTGAGATAATAAACTTGCCTTTGATAATGGAGAAAAAGTCTTCTAATTTCCAGCAGCTTCAGCGTCTGAACATGGAACTCATAGGAGGCAGAGGGAGAAAGGAATGGACGATTTGAAGGAAAGTCCTTGTCACGGGCAAGGCAAAGCCCTTCAGATGCTTACTGCGGTTTGGTGGGGAGAGCCCAAGTAATGGGACAGGGCTGAAGGTTCTGCCTGGCCACTCCGCCATCCCAGGAACAGGCAGGACAGTGACAGTGCTAGAGGTAAGGGGAATGTCCCAGCTTGGGGGGTAGCTAAATGCAGGAAAGGACCATGCCAGCTTCCCACTCACACTCTGGAAGACTTCATGTGAGCTCTGCATCAACACAGGGCACTGAGGAGAGCAGACACAGCAGTATGGATTGCTCAGGCAGAGAAAGGCAACAGTGGCATGCATCCATTCCATGAGGATGGAAGAATCTGGAAGTTTTGACTGACCCCTTCAGCAGTGTGCCTGCAAGAGAGGTGCCAGAGTCCAGGAGTGAGAACGCCCGTATTGGAGGTAACCGGCTGGCTGATGTTGGGTGATGGACAGCCCCAGGGAGAGCAGAGGCAGGAGCTGCCCAGTCTGCAGGGCCATGACCACACCCACTGGGGCAAACCTCATGCATTTCCTATACCCCAGGGACAGACCACAAGTCCACTGATGTACAGCTTCAGAGACCAGTCACCAAGGGCCAAGATGCATGAGCAACTTCACTGGTGCCCACAAAGAAGGCTGCCATGACATGGTTTATACACCTCCTCCTGGGCCCCCTGTGGCCCAGAAAGAAGGGGAGGGTAGAAACTGTAACGATGAGCATCTACTTAAAAGAGATCATCTAAGCTGAGCTAAAAGGGATCATCTAGGCTGGGCGTAGTGGCTCACACCTGGAATCCCAGCACTATGGGAGGCCCAGGAAGGTGGATCACGAGGTCAGGAGTTCGAAACCAGCCTGGGCAACACATGGAGGCCCTGCCTCTAGGAAACATTTTTTAAAAAATTTAGCCGGGTATCTCTACTAATAATACCAAAAAAAAAAAAAAAAAAAAAAAAAGGCCAAGTGTGGTGACTCACACCTATAATCCTAGCATTTTGGGAGGCCAAGGTGAGCAGATCATGAGGTCAGGAATTGGAGATCAGCCTGGCCAAAATAGTGAAATCCCATCTCTACTAAAAATATAAAAATTAGATGGGCATGGTGGCACATGCCTGTAATACCAGCTATTCAGGAGGCTGAGGCAGAAGAATCGCTTGAACCAGGGAGGCAGAGGTTGCAGTGAGCCAAGATCGCACCATTGCACTCCAGCCTGGGCGACAGAGCAAGACTGTATGTCAGAAAAAAAAAAAAAAAGTAGCTTGGCACGGTGGCACATGCCTATAGTCCCAGTTACTCGGGAGGCTGAGGCAGGAGAATCGCTTTAAGCCAGGCAGCAGAGGTTGCAGTGAGCCAAGATCGTACCACTGCACTCCAGCCTAGGCTATAGAATGAGACTTCATCTCAAAAAAAAAAAAAAAAAAAAAAAAGAGAGAGAGAGAGAGAGAGATCATCTAGAAGAGCTGGGCATAGTGTTGTGTGCCTGCAGTCCCAGCTATCTAGGAGACTGAGGTGAGAGGACCGTTTGAGCCCAGGAGTTCAAGACCAGCCTAGCAACAGAGCAAGACTCCATCTCTATTTTTTTTTTTTTTGAGACAGGGTCTCACTCTGCTGCCCAGGCTAGAGTGCAGTGATGCAATCACAGTTCACAACAGCCTCCACCACCCTGGCTCAGGTGACCCCCCCCATTGAACCTCCCAAGTAGTGAACAGCTGATAATACAGGCACATGCTACCATGCCCAGCTAAGTTTTGTACTTTTTGTAGAAATGGGATTTCTCCATGTTGCCCACTTCAGCCTCTGAGATTACAGGCATAAGTGCTGAGATTACAGGCATAAGCCACCATACCCAGCCAAGTCCTAATACTTTGGAGTCATCTAAATGGCAGTCCAGACTTGACTAAGTGCAGAAAATAACTTGGTTCAGGGCTTTAGAAAGTCGTAACATCACATTTTAAATTCAAAACGAAGTTAAAAAGAGATTGCCACTAAAATAATAACAACACAATCAATTCTAAGTCACTTTAATAAATGTAAGTAAATGTATCAATAAGTGTTTTAAATGTACTAATAAAAGCCAGTATCCATCACGTATTGCATGCATTCCAGCTTCCCGCCAGGGCCTTTAGGATGGGACTTGCATCCTACTCTACATTACGACCTGGAGCGCTAACAGGCATGGGTGTTAACTGTGCCCTGCATGCACCTCTGCACTGTATCTTCCCCATCCTGGCCCAAGACACCATCGCCTTACTCCCGACAGGTTCCTGGGGACTCTCTGTCCCTCTCCAGTCCCTGTTCCACACCACAGCCAGTCTGGACTTTAAAAAACACAAATCAAATCATGATGCTCCTCTGCTTGAGCCCCTTCGATGGCTTCCCAGTGTTCTCATTTTAAAAACCAAATGTCTCACCCAGACTGACAGGGTCCTGGCTGCCTGGCCCATCTGTCTCCTCTGTTTACCATCCTCAGTCACAGTGATCTGCCCCCAGTTCCCTGACACACCACGTCTTCCTGCTCACCTCGGGACCGTCCCATGGGTGGTCCCCTCTCTGGCAGGCTCTTCTGGATCTCAGCATGTCTGCCACCCTCTCATCCCTCAAGGCTCAGCCTCCAAGCCCTGTCCTCAGCAGGGCTTTCCCCACAACCCCTCCTGGGATGCTCTTCTCCAGAACCCAATCCTTCCCTTCACAGGCCTTTCCCTTACGGTCCTGTTTACTTGTTCACTGTCTCTCCTCCACTAGGTCCACAGAATTTTTCCTTTTTGGCTGTCTCAGACAGGAACACCCTTCCTGTTTGGTGGGGGTGGAGACAGAGCCCCCTACCCTCAGGGTTCTTCTCCCCATTCTTTGAAAGCTAGGGAGAGGCCACAAGGCATACGCTTGGCCCAGAAGATCCTGCAGGTGGGGCCTTTGAGTTGTGAGGGGTGACATAAAGAAGGTGGGAGCTGGTGAAGGAAGGAGGTGGCCACAGCAAGTGTCCAGGGTGGTGGGAGTGAGGACAGCAGTGCAGGGACAACAGGAGGGGGCAGGGTAGGCAGTCTGGTGTACCCTGGCCAGACTGGGCTGTGTTGTTAGGGACTTGGTTTGGTCACTGCCCATTCTCCTGTTCTCCAGCCTGCCCATCGGCCTCCCAGAAATTCCTTTTCTGCAAAAATCAGCCCCAGCTGGTATCAGTCATGTGCAAACTCCACAGCCCATGCACTACAGGCCCGCTGTGGGCAGGGACTTGGTCTCCTTGGCCCATGGCTACACATGGAGCTCATAGCACCATGTCTGACACATGGCAGGCTGAATGAATGACAAAATGGACTCCAAGCTGGGCTGGTGGCAGGCTAGGGAACGTTCAAGGAGAAAGGACCACAAGCTTCCATTAGCCTCTGTCCTCAGAGGCCTGAAAAGGTTATCGGTGTGATCATTTAATGCTCTACATCAACTTCACCAAATTGTCTTCCCAATGGGGTTGGGTTGTGCTACTTTACACCCCCACCAGCAGCATGTAAGAGTGCCGGCCCTCTGTACTGTCTACACCCAGGGTTTTCCATGTTTTGTGTGTTGTGAGTTGGAATGTGTGTAGTGAGCAAAGGTAGCTGTGGAAAGGGGCTGGCGATCTGAGCCCCGGGGAAAGTTTTATAACTGCCTGATTTGAGCAGCAATAAAGCAATAACCCATGAATCACTTCAAGACCATTGTTTCCGACCTTGAGCTGATTTATAGCCTATCACTTTATGCCCCCACCATGCGAAATACTACTTTTTTTTAATTGTGGTAAAAATATGTATAATGCAAAACTTACCATCTGCATCACGGTCAAGTGTACAGTTTGGTGGCATTGGGTACATTCTCACTGTTGTGCAGTCGTCGCCACCATCTATCTACAGAATCTCCAGAACTCTTCATCTTGCAAAACTCAGTCTCTGGCTCCATTAAACACTAACTCCCCATTCCCTCCTCTCCACACCCCGCCCTTGACAACTGCCATTTTACCTTCCATCTCTATGAATCTGACTACTCTAAGTACTTCACATAGATGGAATCACACTGTATTTGTCGTTTTATGACTAACTTATTTCACTCAGCGTAATATCTTCAAGGTTCAACCATGTTATAGTGTATGTCAGAATGTTCTCTCCCTTTTTAAGGCTGAGTAATATTCCATTGTATGGATATGCCACAATTGTTTATCCATCAATCTGTCAGTGGACACCTATTTGCTAATGTGAATAATGCAGCAATGAACATGGTACAAATACGTGTTGGAGTCATGCTTCAGTTCCCCTGACTCCATACTCAGAAGTGGGGCTGCTGGATCACCTGGTAATTCTATGTTCAATTTTTTGAGGAACTGTCATATTTCTTTCCACAACAGCTGTATCATCTTAAACTTCCATTCGAGTATTTAAAAAATTTTTAAGCTGTACCCATGTCTAGTTACCACCACTGAAGAGCCATTTACAACCAGAAAAAAAGATAATCTTTTATGTATCCTTTGGAAATTTGCCTCCACAATTTCTAGTAAATTTAGGTAAGTTCTTATTTGTTCTAAAACATAAGCTTTAAAAAAAAAAAAAAGGCATCATTTTAAAATAATGCATCAATAAATTTCTTTCTTTTTTTTTTTTTTTTTTGAGATGGAGTCTTCCTCTTTTACCCAGGCTGGAGTGCAGTGGTGCAATCTTGGCTCACCACAACCTCTGCATCCTGGGTTATAGCAATTCTCCTGCCTCAGCCTCCCAAGTGGCTGGGATTACCAGTGCCTGCTACCATGCCTGGCTAATTTTTTTGTTTTGGCAGAGACAGGGTTTCACCATGTTGGCCAGGCTGGTCTTGAACTCCCGACCTCATGTGATCCGTCTAAGGATTGGGATCTCAGGCGTGAGCCACCCCGCACCTAGCCGTCAATAACTTTCTACGTAGAATACCACACAAAAATGCTATGGCCCTTTAAGTTCCTTTAAAGAGATTTTGATGCTAAGGACTGATAAAGGTTGAAAAAAAAAATTCTTACAGAAAAGTGTGCACATATCCACAGCGGTATGACAGATTCATAACCGACTCCTCTCCTTAGCGCTGTATCTCCAGTGCTTTGAGGGGGCTGAGGGAGTTGCAGAAGCATAAATGCGCTCTGTCGCTGCCTCATTCTCTGTGCTAAGAAAAACTGAATTCTGTGTTGCATGGCCCGTGGGTCTGACCTCGTCTGGCAATTCCAATGGTTACAGAAGAATCTGTAGTACTGAGAGAAGGTAAGAGCCTATTCACCCATCCTTCCCTACTCTCTAAGTGACAGCAAAATTCACCTACCAATTTCAACCCACTTTGACTATTAATAACTAGGTATTTATACCAGCATCCGTGACAACTGAGGCCTACTTATGTTCTCACTTTGCTAAGTTCCCAAGTACCCTGAGAGATTCCTTCCCTATTTTGAAGAACTATTTTTTTTTGGTTACCATGGCAACTATGCAGGGAGAAAGGGGAGCTTTCCATGGACAGGGGAGCAAAAGAACAGCTATGTGTCCTCCCACTGGCGGAACAGGGCCATCCGTGAGATTAGCATGTGGTGCCAATACAAATAAGTGTGCAGCCTGCTTCAGAAAGGCCGAGAAGACGTTTTTCAAGGCAGACGCTCTCCTGAAGCATTTATATCACACCTCAATCAAGTGCTCCGTTGTGTGCTGAAAAGAAGACATGGTCTTTGTGCCCAGAGACACACACGGTAACAGTTTGTGGTCCGCGACGGGTTTGCTTCTAAGGAAGGACCCAGGGTACAGGACGGGAGCGACTCCTAGGCCAGCCTTCTGGCTATCATGGGGTTCCTGGTACAAAGTAGTGGCCCCCGGGGAGGAACGGCCCTCCCGGTCTACCTTGGCCACTCTTTTTGCCATGGAAACCCATGAAAAGGGTGGGGCATCAGATAAAGACAGCCTGGCAGGAGTTGAGAAAAAAGCAGAAATCTTATTCTTGTCCAGTTTAGTAAAGTTTGTGTTATGCTGTCTCAGTGCAGTCACTGACTCCTTAGACCATCGGGACACCTGAGGTGAGGGAAGTTCCTACAAGTAACCCAGTGACGGAAGTCTTTTTTCTTTTTCTTTTTGAGAGTCTCGCTTTGTCGCTCAGGCTGCAGTGTGGTGGTATGACCTTGTTCAATGCAACCTCCACCTCCAGGGTTCAAGCAATTTTCACACCTTAACCTCCCGAGTAGCTGGGACTACAGGTGCGCCTGACACAACACCAGCTAATTGTTTCGTCTTTTTTTTTTTTTTGAGACAGAGTCTTGCTCTGTCACCCAAGCTAGAGCACAATGGCGTGGTCTCAGCTCACTGCAACCTCTGCCTCCTGGGTGCAAGTGATTCTCCTGCCTCAGCCTCTGGAGTGGCTGAGATTACAGGCATGTGCCACCATGCCTGGCTAATTTTTGTATTTTTAATAGAGACAGGGTTTCACCATGTTGGCCAGGTTGGTCTCGAACTCCTGACCTCATGATCTGCTCGCCTGGGCCTCCCAAGTGCTGGGATTACTGGCTGAGTAAAATAAGCCAGACACAATAGGATAGACATTCTACGATTCTCACTTCCATGAGGTACCTAGAGTCATCAAATTCATACAGATAGAAACTAGAGTGATGATTGCCAGGGGCTGGGGAAGGGAAGAATTAAAGTTTTTGTTTTTGAGACAGAGTCTTGCTCTGTCACCCAGGTTGGAATGCAGTGGTGTGATCTCAGCTCACAGCAACCTCCACCTCCCAGGTCCAAGAGATTCTCTCACCTCAGACTCCCGAGTAGGTGGGACTACAGACACCTGCCACCATGCCTACTTTTGTATTTTGAGTAAAGTCAGGGTTTTGGCCTGTTGGCCAGGCTGGTCTCGAACTCCTGACCTCAAGTGATCTGCCCACCTCAGCCCCAAAGTGTTGGGATTACAGGCATGAGCCACTGCACCTGGCTGAGAATTGGAGTTTTTGTCTAATGGGTACAGAGTCTCAGTTTGGGAAGATGAAAACATTCTGGAGGTGAGTGGTGGTGATGGCTGCACAACAATGGGAATGTACTATTTAATGCCACTGCTCTGTATGCCTGAAAATGGTTAAAGTTTTATGTTATGCATATTTTACCACAATTAAAAAACAAAGTTACCCTATCTATTGGCCTTATCACATCCATGCAACCATTTCATAAACAAAAATGTATTGATCAGATTCAGGATAAAACATGCATTCAACAAATACTGAGTCCACCACACGCTGGCCCTTGCTAAGGAAGGCCTTCTAAGGTGGACTGTACAAATGCGACCAGAAGCCGCTGTCTATTAGCACCTCATGGCCACTCACTGGATCCTGCTGGTGAGGCCACAGAGCTCTAGTTGTCCAGGCAGGAGCATGGCTTGTGTCAGGGAAATCCCGGGAACAGGGAAAGTGTCATACCACTGTGGTGACCATACCTGAATCCCAAGAGGGCAGGTTTCCTATGAAAACCGAGAGCCTTGTTTGTCTACCGTGTGGGTTCGTCTTTCTATAAATGTGGCCGTGGCAGCTCCCAGAGTGGCTCTACCTCACAGCAGTGGTGCCTGGTAGCTCCTCTGAGGGTAAACACACACTTTTCTGAAAGGAGGATGAGGATGAGGAAAGCGTTTGCCTAAATCAGAGCAGCAGGAGGCAAGAAGGAAGAGGAAGGCAGGGGGAGAGGGTATTTGAGAGCAGGTGAGAGAGAAAACCAGAAAAAAAGAAGGAGGGCAGCTGAAGGAAAGCCTGGCGGGTAAGAAAGTGGGAGGGTAGGAAGGAGGGAGGCGAGGGGGAGGGAAAGAAAGGCAGCATGGGGGTGGGGCGAGGGGGGAGAAAAGAGGAGCTTTTTGTTTTTCTGCAAAGCTCCTTGTTTTGTGTTGAAGAGGGAATGACAATGGCGCATGTGCCCGTTAGTGGGTATTCGCCTTAATCCCACTTTCTGGCTCTACTTTTGGTGAGAGAAGGAGGGGCAGAGGTTTTATCTGATGGAAAACTGGAGAGATTTTTTTCCCTGCCGTGACTCTGAGGTCAAGAGGGAAACCTTCACTCCTTCACTGAACACGTTCAGGCACACAATGCGATTAGCATCTCTTCTGTTTCTGGGCTGCTTCTAACGGGGGCTCCTGGAAACACAAAGGAGTCAAAGGATGTTGTTCATTAATAGTTAACTGTTAATGTCGCTGAGAACTTGGTCCAGGAATGACTGCTCAGGACCCTCTACCCAAAGAGATTTGATAGATGGATTTTCAAGTGTAATCCCAGCATCAGAACTATGAGATATATAGTACCTGTCAAGTACATGACGTGGGAGGATTTGGTAAATTGTAATTAAAACAGAAAGGACATGCCATCCTGGCTTCTCTTTGCCTCTGTAGAGATCATTAATAATTTTGGATCCTGGAACGCTGTAAGGAATAAAGAGGAAACTTGTTCCATACTGGCCAATGATGAACATTCAAAGCAGAGGCCTCTAGTTAAATTGCCCACTGTTTATCTTCCTAAGGAGATTTGATTCTACAAACAAGTCCAGAAAAGGCAGTATTTAGTAGCTAATGTATTAAACAGCCAGTGAAGAGCACAGGACATATCATTACCATGAGACCACCAGAAATATTCACTAAACTCTTCCATTTAGAGATTCCATTGGTACTAGTGATTCTATGTCAAGAAATACTATTTAAAACTGAAATGACTATTTCCTGGCTTGTTCAGTTAGAGGTAACTAAGCAAATGTGAAAAAAAAAGATCAGTTTCTCCTTAACTTTTTTTTTTAAAGGTCACGAAAGAAGACTGTCAACCTGACAGATGTAACCATGGATTCTTTTACAGAGTTTTTCAAAAGCTCAAAGGCTGCTAAACATGTCAAATTAATGCATCTCCCTCATGACTGGGTACTTTGATATGAAATTAATCATGGAAGAGTTTTTTTTTTCTTCTTCTTCTAGAAAATGGCTCTGCAATTTGAGAAAATAGTTCTTCCCACATCTGAATTTTTTTTTTTTTTTTTTTTTTTTTTTGGTAACTGTCATGAAAACGACCTGGGTTAATGGAATCTCCGTTTTCTTCCTAGATTCTCTCAAAAATTCCTTTCAAGTGTCAATCTCAATGAAATGAGGCCAAAATGTTACATAGCTTAGAATTTTGACTTTTATTTTTTTTTTTTCTATTTAGCCACAGTCCCTTGATTATTCTGATTTTTAGATTTTTGGGAGAGTTTACTATTGATCACTCTCTAGCACTGGATAATTTTTAGAAAAAAACACAGTCTGAGTCTAATTGCCAGACCCATTCCACACACACGAAAGCTGTGAATACAAGCTGTGATCACAAATCACGTGTATGTGGCTTTGATTGTATGGGACCCACATAAGATTAAGATTGTTTTTTCCTTCTTAATTATTCAGAGCTAAGTGTGATGAAAATTAAAACTTAACATATGGATGTGATCATGAAGGCTTTTCTAACATAGTTGGGGTTTTTTTGAAGTATGTTTAACGTGCTATAAGCACTAATTCCTTTAAATATCTATTTAAGGCAAGACTTCCTGGAACTTCCTCTAATTTTAAGGGCGCTTAGTATTTTTTTCCTAATTCAATATCACACAGCAATGCACCAGTTCAAAGTGCAAAACAGTTTCTTTTCCCTTTATTTTCAGCTCCCTGCAAAATCTACTCTTACTGAATATACACAGTTACTTAATTTCCAGTGGAGTTAACCAGTCAAATTCAGAGAGTAACACTTTTATTGTAAATACAAAGAGAATAAAACGAAAAATTAACAGGTGAATCTTTTACAAGGTGTGTGTCTATAATAATCCATGTTATGGTTTATTTGTGACTTAATTCCATTTTGTGTGACAACCAACGGCAAGAAAAACAGTCAGAGACCGAGAGAACCAGAAAGTCTTTTGTATTTGTCTTTTGAATTTGGTAGCTGACTTTAAAAGCAAATTTAACCTTATATTCCCTCTAGCTAACGGTGATATTTGTCTTCCCTTGGAATGTGCTAATGACATGCTAAGGGGTAGGTGGCTGGGAAGTATGTGGGGTGACAAGGACAGACCACTTGAGATTGAAAGGTTGTTGCAGGTTTTCGTGGCACCAAATGGACAATCTCCAAATGGTCCTGCCTGTGACTCCAGATGCAGCAGCGCCGGTGGAGGACAGAGAAACACTGAGCTCCAAATAGAAAGCCCTGAAACAATTGGTGGGGTGCGATGGCTCACGCCCATAATCCCAGCTCTTTGGGAGGCCAAGGCAGGTGGATCACAAGGTCAGGTGTTCAAGACCAGCCTGGCCAAGATGGTGAAACCGCCGTCTCCACTAAAAATACAAAAATTAGCCGGGCATGGTAACGAGCACCTGTAATCCCAGCTACTCAGGAGGCTGAGGCAGAGAATTGCTTGAACCCAGGAGGTAGAGATTGTAGTGAGCCAAGATCGTGTCACTGTACTCCAGCCTGGGTGACGGAGCTAGACTCCATCTCAAAAAAGAAAAGAAAAGAAAGCCCTGAAACAGCCAGGAATAGACAGACCTACCTGGGAGGCAGCTTCTGCCTGCCCGACACACTCCCCAGTGAGCCCTCTATTGTTCCTTTGGTCCTTTTGCATCTCGTATCTTCTCTTTCCCTTGCCCTGGGTACTTCCCATATCTCTCACTGGGTGCTAGTGCCAGCCCCTAAATGCATTTCCATAGGGAATTTAATCGCCATCTATCTCTCTGAGTTGGTGCTTACTCCTTTGGTCACTTAACTTGGATTAGGCGTTCTCCACTTGTACAGGTCCCAGAGGGCTTAAAGACATTAGGTCAGGGGCTGGCATATCCCAAAACCAGTCCCTTCAGTCATAAGAATGCTGCAGACTGCTGGCCGTGTAGATGGACCAACCAGCTCCTAGTTGGTTTACATCTAACTAGGTCACCCCTGCCATATCTCTGTGATGGTAAGAGAAGTTCCAAATGCCAGAGGATCTCAGAACTATTCCCTCTCACTACAGTGTAGATGTGATGAGTAACTATTCAAAAGTCAAATAAGGGAGCAAACTTTCAAGTGGTTCTCCCTGGCATCCAACATTTTAAAGAAAAGTGGAGTGTAGAAGCAAAACCTAAGAATTCAGGTTATCCCGAGTCCCCGCAACACTGCTAGGCTGCAGGAGCAACCCAAAGGCACGGGAAAGCGTTAGGATATTAAATTACAAAATACCAACATTTGCATTGTAATTCCCACTAATTAAGAAAGAAAGATATAAGTTGTTTGTTATAAACACCACCAGGTCTTGAGCAAACACCAAGAGCTCACCACAGAGCCGAACCAACCATTCTTCAAATTACAGCTGCTTTCCAAAGCGTTTCCTTGGTACAGCCACAGAGTGTGCATTTTATCACACATGTTAATAATCCCAGTTATGGTGCCTACATTTTAATCATTTGTTCTGGGCTTGTTTCTCAAACAATTAGCGCTAATGAATGGCCAGAATACCTTGGATCATATATGTCTAATTGCAGTCAAGAGTGGTTCTTGTCTGCATGTACATTTCAATTTACCTCTGGGGATAATGTTTGTTAATTGTATTTCTTTATAGCAAGTGAAGAAAAAGGCAGCTCAGGCAAAAAGGGACTAAGTGTTCTCCTCTTTCCCTTTGTTCCCACAAGAAGCTAAAGTCACTTCAAGAGGCACTTAATCCCATCATCCGCGGTTACAATTGCCTTACAGCATCAATCAAAAAGAATCTGAAGTAAAATGATGCAGCTATATTGTGTAATTAAAAGCAATTCAGGTAGTTATTGCTTGGGGCCCTTTATGGCTCCAAATACTTAAAATGGCCCTGCAGGGATCCTAAACACTGTAGTGTTTTAAATTTGGTCAGCAACACTCTCTCCGTGGAAAGGAAGGAGGATGCAAAAAAAAAAAAAAGAAAAGAAAAAGAGAGAGAGAGAAAGAAAAAGAAAAAAAAACAAACCCAAACAAAAAGCCCACTACCCTTTTCTACTGCAAACTGTAAAGGGGAAGAAAGGAAGAGGGCTAGCAACAGTGTGAAGTGGAAAAAACCTGCAACTTCCAGCCACCAAATGAAATAAACACAGAAGGAAAGGAGGAGGAAAAGGAAAACACATGATGTTTTTCCAAATCAAACAAGCCCTGTCCCATTCCAAGTTCTGCGCTTAGGAAAAAAATGTGTAATAATATTGGCTGCGTCTCGTCAACATCCAACAGCCGTGTTGGATCTATAACATAAAAATAAAGACTTTCCGAAAATTCAAACTGATTAAGAAAATACAGAGTAAATTTATGGTGTGTCTAATTCCACAATTACTTGTAAAGGCAAGACGTGAAAAGTACTTTTTAAAAGTTTGGCATTGCTTTCTAAAGCAATTTACTTAAATCATCTTTTAAAGGACTTTAAAGCGCTGAGACTTTTGGGTGTCTAATTTGGCTTTTAAAGCCAAGAAGAGCTTAACACAGTGTTTTCTGCTGTGTACTTTGAAAGAATGAAGAGTCATCATTGACAGAGGTTGGCAACAGGCATAATGCTCTGGTTTTATTTTTAAGTAAAAGCATAACTCTTCAACAAATATAAGACTAGATGTTAAAATAACAGTATGTGTAACTTTCATCCTCATTTCCCTTTCATAACAAAAATGGCAAAGAAGGCTTCCTGTTTATTCATGAAAGAATTTCACAAAAAAGTGCTAAACGCATGACTAGGTAAGCTGTTGAATGGTAAGGAATTTTCCAGAAAGACACCAGGTTTCTCCTAGTGCAAGGTGCGCTCTGGAAGCAGGTGACGAGTGGAAGGGCTCCTGGAACTGAGTGCTGTGCTCCACAGCACTCAGTTCCAAGGTACAAATTCGTGACAAATGTAATTGCTGCTGAAAACGACTACGTGTGAACATGTCAGGGTCCCATTCCAAGTGAACATTCAAATCATAAAATGATTGTCAAGTGAGATATTTACACACAGATATCTTAGCAATTTAAGTCAGTGCAAATGCTAACAAGTGAAAAAGGCAAAAGTACAACCTCATATGAACTACTGATGCAAAGTGGTAGGATGGAACCAATGACGTTTCTGTCTCTAAGAAAACCAAACAACAAAAAAAAGGTCTCCTTGTAAAACTCTGCCTACCATGCTTTCTCAACTAGATTGATCATATGGTTAGAGATATTACATCCGCTAAGCCAGGCGCGGCAGCTCACGCCTGTAATCCCAACACTCTGGGAGGCCGAGGCAGGTGGTTTACCTGAGATCAGGAGTTCGAGACCAGCCTGGCCAACATGGCAAAACCCCATTTCTACTAAAAATACAAAAAAAATTAGCGAGGCATGGTAGTGTCTGCCTGTAATCCCAGTTACTCAGGAGGCTGAGGCAAGAGAATCACTTGAACCCAGGAGGGGGAGGTTGCAGTGAGCTGAAATCATGCCACTGTACTCCAGCCTGAGCCACAGAGTGGGACTCTGTCTCAAAAAAAAAAAAAAAAAAACAGAGAGAGATACTACATATGCTTAAATGGTTTTGTGTTGAGAGGTATTTCGTGTAAGTTTAAACCTATTATTCAGCAGTCAGCCTTCAAGTATCCCCACAAAATCACTAGCCCTTGATGGGTGGAGGGTTAGAGTCTGCCATGCCCAACTGCAATGTTCTTGTCACTCTTTATCCTTCTAGTGGCCTGGTGAGAGTGACACACTCCCAGGGACTATGAAGAAGTGGTTGACGGAGGAGTGCCTTGTGGCTTATCTGAGCTTGAGTCCCTGTCTCTCCAACGCCACCAAACTTCCTAGAGAATGTATCTCCTAACAGCCATGGGTGCTTCTTTGCCCCAGTTGTGACATGAAAGTATCTGTTTTGTGTCCTACAGTTTTTTCCCACTAGTTTTAAGATTCCTATCTGTAAGTACTTCTCTTAGGGAAAGGAAGTGTAAACTTTAACAAAGGACATTTTAGAAATACCCAAAACTGAACTAAGCAAGAAGGAGAAAAATGAATCCATTGATAATGAATTTCAGGCAGAAGTTTGTACTTTAATTTGTCTCCAGTAGCAATCTTGAACAGGATTCCCATCGACAGGCGCTTTATAAATATCATATTTCTTTACTTTTGCACCCCAGGTCCCTGCACCGTCCCTTGTCCCTGATGCTCTCCTGGAATTCTCCAGGGACAGTGTTCACCACAGGCTGCCAGGAGCAGCCCCACAACTGGGCCCTTCAATTCCTGCCATTGATCCAGCTGTGTGCATGCAGTTAAATGCTGCCAGGTCAAGCTGGAGAGCAGGACTTGAAAATTCAGTGCTAATTACTGTGATTACAATCTGTGTCCCAAGCAGCCAAAGCCTCAGGGAAGAGTCTACAGGCAACCTGTCTACGAATCAAAAAATCTCAGTTTGAGAGATGCAGAATCTATACGTGTAGACTTTCCAGCTTGTTAAGTCATAATATGGGCGTCAAGTCACTAATGATACCTTCTCCTGAATGCCTATGAACTGAAGCAAGACCGGCACATAAAAAATACAAGACAGACAGAGAAGGGAAATGAGTAAGAACTCATGTAGCCACAAAAATATCTAACACCAGACTCTGCAGCATGATGCTCAGATGGGAGTTTTCTTAAGATGTCTTAAGACTCGCTGTATCCAAGCCGGTGAGTGAGTGGACACTTAAGGAAAGATGCTTACAGACATCACTGCACTGCAAGGCATAGGACAGCATTTGTCATGAGACTCTCCAGCCTCTTAGCACACATGCTGATTATGTATTTACCACTGAGCTCTCAAAGGCAGATTCACTAGTGTCAGAGAAAATGATTTCATAATTATCTCCTACAACATTTAAGAATTATAGAAAGAACTAATGCTAGAAAATGCAAAGAAAGAGCTTTCCGGGGCACATACAAATTTCTTTAAGTCTGAATCATTTGGAAGTAGTTGAGAAACAAGACATATTTATGGCCACTGGGAGGCAGCTAGTTGCTCTGGAGTACAAATGGCTCATTTTCCTTTCTTCACAGACTTTGTGCAGATATGATGGTCCTTATTCACGTTTTTACAAATAGAGGTTTTTTTGTGTTTTGTTTTATGTTTGTTTTTATTTCTGTTTTTCAAGATGGTGTTCATTCTTGTTGCCCAGGCTGGACTGCAATGTTGTGATCCCAGCTCACTGCAACCTCCACCTCCTGGGTTCAAGTGATTCTCCTGCCTCAGCCTCCCAAGTAGCTGGGATTACAGGCATGCACCACCACGCCTGGCTAATTCTGTATTTTTAGTAGAGATGGGGTTTTACCATGTTAGGCTGGTCTCAAACTCCTGACCTCAGGTGATCTACCCACCTTGGCCTCCTAAAATGCTGGGATTACGGGAGTGAGCCACCATGCTTGGTCACAAGTACAGTTCTTCCAGGGCATGAAAATTCAAACGGAATTAAGTGCTCTGAATTATCATGTAGAATTCTAAAGGGATTTCCATACAGTGATGTAACAATTCTAGGCTTCCAGGATGTGGCCAAAAAACTGAGTATGATTTCAGATCTAAACCATCACAGGGACCCATCATCAGCAGTTGGTGGACATCCACAGGCTTTCCATGGGCCCATAACAGGGATTCTGGGGGCAGAAAGGCACCTTGGGGAACACCCTGGCCAGTGTGGGCCTAAAACAGTAGCCTGAACCCAACCTGTCATTTTTGAGCCTGGCCAGAGTCTGCCAACACGTGTTGAATACCAAAGTCCTTCACGAAAATATGACTTAAAATATTTTCCTTTCCTCCCCTCATTTCCTTCCTCAAGTACTCTGTTCACACGGTGTCTAAATGTGTTTATTTGCAAATGCAACCCTTTTTAAGGACTTGACTGTTTCACATCATGAAAACTGAAATTAGGGGATAAAAATTTCCATGTAAACCCATTTATAAAACACCATTATTTGATGACTATTTTAGCTTGGCATTGGCTTATTTAACCTAAATAAATTTTTAAAAAGAGACATGATCCTATGTTTTAAGATTCTGGTAACTTCTGAGAGTTATTTTGCTCTTTTTAAGAATTAAGTGAAATCACAGTGTTAGCTTGACAACACACACCAACCCTTAATTTTAAAAATGCCACTGACGTGTATTCCCTGCACTTTTTGAATCCTCATGAACAATGTCTGTTATCAGCACGAGAGTCACAGCTGAGTGTCCAACTAGTCAGGGAATGGCGTGCAGTACAGTGACAGATGCGAGACTCGTCCCCCTCCCTCCTCCTAGGCGACTGCCCCCACTCGCCTCGTTTCCTTCCTTCTTTTCACAAGAATTTATCGAGCTCACACCAGGCATCTCTGTCACTCATAAACTGAGTGATCTAGTAAGGTTAAAACTTTTGAATATCTAAGTCTTTGGGTTTTCCTTTTTTTTTCGTTTTTTTTTTTTTTTTTTTTTTTTTTTCCATGCACAATCAATCAGAGGCCGGCAAATCCCCCTTGAATCCCTGGTCTGTTTGCTTGACATTGACACAAGCTTATCAGCATCGGGCACAGGGCCTTTTCCATGGCTGCACTCAGGTGTGCTCCTGACTGACCAACTGACTGACTTGGCCGCCTCCTACCTGGTTAATTGTAGGGACCATCCAAGTCATCATCTGGGCAAGCGTCTCCTTTCTCAGTGGCCAAGAAACCCTGACATTTGATCCCTTTCTCAGACAAATTCTAATAACTGTCTGCCCTATACAATGCCATAGCTACCATCTGTCCCCTACAGGCTGAAACACAGCTTACTCGAGAAGACAGCTAAACATAAAATGAACCAAAAATATGTTCAATCAATACAAATACACAGAAGCCTATCTCAGAAACACTTAATCAATTTTATACAACTGATTGTTATTTCAAGGAGCCTTTAATTTACTCCATCCCTAATTGAGTTGTTACATGAATCGCGAAGGTTTAAATATTAAGATAAAGGCAGATATTTCAATCAGGGAATACCCACCATGGTTTAATTAAAGAATTTCTGCATCTCACTTACAGAACATCAGTCCTTAAGTACTGCATGGCATTTATTTAAAATGTCCCGGAGGCAATTAAGCTCTTGATTAACAATAAAATTTTCTTCCTTAACTTCATTCTCAATTACCATGAAGCTCATTTCTCATTGCCTGGGACTGCCTGCACATGGTACTCAACAAATTTAACTCATATGTCATTGCATGTAAGCCACCAAAAAAGGTTAGAAGGAATGGACGTGCACAGTAGCTAGCCTATTCTAAAAGCTGGAGGACTTAAACTGCAGTGCAGTCTGCCTCCCTTGTCACCTCCAGTTTACAGCCCAGCCACATCTGTGTTGGGATGACTCCACCCTGGGTCATGGGACAAACAAGGAACCTGGTGACCAGGACACAATTCCTAACTCTTGACAGTTCTGTTTTTCTTGAGTTCAGAGAAGGGGAAAGGATAGTGATTAATAACACTCTTGCACACATGACTCCTCTAGTCTGTGCTTCAAGCAGAAACAACGGGTCACGAGCCTCAAGACTCGCTGGCTCCAAAAATCTTGCCACTTCCCTGGAAAGGAGGTGAAAGGTAAGGAAAGCCTAAGCATGGGCTTTGGAACCCGGCACACCTGGAGTTGGTGACACCCTAAGCATGTTTCTTAACCTCTTTAAATCCCAGATTCATATTCATATTGGGAGTTGGATATAATATGATTGTTGTGAGAAGCCAATGAAAAGATACATGTGAAACCCTTGATGAAGCACCTCATGCACAGGAAGCCCAATTGATAACAGCGACTTTTTTTTTTTTTTTTTGAGATGGAGTCTCACTCTGTCACCAGGTTGGAGTGCAGTGGCATGATCTCGGCTTACTGCAACCTCCACCTTCTGCCTCACTCACCCATAGTAGCTGGGACTGCAGGCATGTGCCACTACACATGGTGCCACTACAAAGCTAATTTTTGTATTTTTAGTAGAGACAAGGTTTCACCATATTGGCCAGGATGGTCTCGATCTCTTGACCTTGTGATCCGCCTGCTTTGGCCTCCCAGTATTGGGATTACAGGCATGAGCCACCGCGCCTGGTGATAACAGTGACTATTATTGAGAAGACACTTGCCCCTCCCCCTCTGACTGCCATGAGCTAGACACCTGGGCCTGGAACACCATGGCAGGCACTTTGCCACATCAAGGAAACACACTTGCAGGGGGACCAGGAAGCTGCTGCTGTGCTAAGGAGCTGGCCCTGAAGAAAATGAAGATGGATCAACTCTCTGATGCCCCCATATTCTTCAGAACTTAACCCTCAGACAAGCTATATGTAAATCTAGGCTTATCTGTAAATTTTTAATCGGCACTAAAATAATGTTTCATGATTATTTTTGTATATTAGTCTATATCTAAAAAAGAAAAAAACCAAAGGGTTTTTTTTTTTTTTTGCCTTTCATTTTATTTTAGCGTGAGATAATTTTTAATCAATATTTCATTGATTCAACAAATAGATACTAGGCACCTAAGCCAGGCTCTGAGAATATAAAAATGAGGAAGACAGAATTCAGCCTTGGGGGAAGACAACAGACGAAAAATATGAACACTGGGTAGAAACCAATGGCCAGAAGCCTGGTGGGGAGGGGCTCATTCAGCATAAGAGGGCAGTGGAGAGGGTTCTTAGAGGCATGACAATGAAATCTGGCCTTGGAGGAAGAAGGACAAACTCCAGAGTCAGAAGATGCATTATGGGAGCCACAGAGTGAGCAACACAGGCAGGACCATAAATCTCATCTCCTCGATTAGCACCACAGATTTTTTTTTTCCTTGAAAATGTCATGCATATTTCTAACTCTTATCTGTTGATTTCATGCAGGTAGAGGATTCCCAGGCATAAACACTAGCTATTCATAATACCAACACAGTGTCCCTTTCTGATGCTGCAGTCTGTCACACATGGTTAGCAAAACACTGACCCCCATTATCCTAACATTTTCCGAACCAGAAAAACCTCCTCTTTGGCTCTCCAATGAGATGTACTTATGCTTTACATATCTTAGAAATGCATAGGTGGCCGGGCACGGTGGCCCATGCCTGTAATCCCAGAACTTTGGGAGGCTGAGGTGGGCAGGTCACCTGAGGTCAGTAGTTCGAGATCACCCTGCCCAACATGGCAAAACCCCATCTCTACTAAAAATACAAAAATTAGCTGAGCATGGTGGCAGGTGCCTGTAATTCCAGCTACTCGGAAGGCTGCAGCAGCAGAATTACTTGAACTTGGGAGACGGAGGTTGCAGTGAACCGAGATCATGCTACTACACTCCAGCCTGAGTGACAGAGCGAGACTCCACTGTCTCAAAAAAAAAAAAAAAA
>PVKV010014416.1:5699-27248 GCA_004027835.1 Alouatta palliata | reverse complement strand
CATGGGGAAACCCCATCTCTACTAAAAATTCAAATATTTAGCCAGACGTGGTGATGCATGCCTGTAATCCCAGCTACTCAGGAGGCTCAGGCAGGAGAATCACTTGAACCTGGGAGACAGAGGTTGTAGTGAGTCAAGATCATGCCACTGCACTCTAGCCTGGATGACAGAGCAAGACTCCATCTCAACGACAACAACAAAAAAAGGGCCCTTCCTTTAAAATCAGAATTGTGTTGAAAAGAGATACAGGACTATATTTTGTATTAACTGAAGTGCATTATCTCACTTAATCCTTTAGACAGTCCTTTGAAGTATTGTTGCTGCCTGTTTTATATATGAAAACATAGGTTTATTTTATTCTGTAATTTAAATTTTTTAAACAGGTAGCTTTTGACAATATTATGCCACATTTCACAACTGTACAATTAATAACAGTTTTCTCGGGGCACTGTACAAGCCAGAGCCTATTAACTCACATTCACATTAATCAGAAAAACCTCACTCTTAAAAAAAAAAAGTTGGGTGTGGTGGCTCACACCTATAATCCCAGCACTTTGGAAGGCTGAGGTGTGAGGATCACTTGAGTCCAGGAGTTTGAGATCAGCCTGGGTAATATTAGCTGGGTGCAGTGGTGCCCACCTGTAGTTCTAACTACTCAGGAGGCTGAATCGGGAGGATGGCTTGAGCCCAGGAGTTTGAGGCTGCAGTGAGCTATGATCACACCACTGCACTTCAGTTTGGGTGACAGAGCGAGACCCTGCCTCTAAAAACAAGTAAACAAACAAACAACAACAACAAAACAGGGATTCAGGCAAAGGCAAAGAATTATAGTGAGAGTATCTTTCTATCCCTTCAAAATTGTCTGTTTGTGACAGCTTAGAGCAGGACTCAGCAAACTTTTGTCTGAAAGGGCCAGATAGTAAATATTTCGGACTTTGTGGGCCGAGGGACAAACAGGAAGATGTTATATACGTGCTGGTATAGCAGATGAGAACACAAATTTCCATATATTTTTTTATCGATGAAATTCAAAATAAAACTGGGTAGATTTTATAGCCATATAGTTCTACTATATGTTATAGTAGACTTCTATAGTAACATAGTTCTACTTGTGAGAATGGAAATCTTTTGCGGGGAACAGCATTTTGCTTAACTAGGGTTCAAAGGTAATGTTCCCTATCATCAAATCATTCATCTGGAAAACCCATCCTTAGGTAGAGGGCTGTACAAAAATAGGTGACATATGGGATTTGGTTCATGACCCCTGCTTTAGAATATATGTCTATGGGTGTGGCCATAGATAAATAAATATATAGGTCCTGATCTAAGTTACAGGGCCAAATGGTCAGGACTGACAGCCTCGGCTATCAAATCCCAGCGCTGTGTATGGGCCCTGGTTATTACTCAGAGACACCATTAAGTAGAAAGCTTTTAGGGCTCCCTGACTTGGGAGGTTTGAAGTTGTTGCCACACCTACTAGTTCGCAATGAAGGAAAGTCAGTTTGGTATGAATTACAAAAGCCAACGTTATATTCTCCTCCGTTTTTTTTTTTTTTTAATATCTCATTTCTTTTACTTTTCTTATTCCCCCTATGCTGATGCCAATCGATTTCTTTTGGGAAAGTTTTAACAGATCGGTAGCTGTTTTGAAGTACAGCAAGTATTTCATCCTCTCTTTAAAATACAAAACCCAGAAACCTAGGCTTTTGAGGGCTTTCTGCTCTTTGTGTGATCACAGGGGAGGGGAAGAGAGGGGAATGAGGTGAGGAGGGAGGTTATTGGCTCACAAAAGTCCAGACAGTATTTGACTAAAAAAATGCAGAGCAGGGGAGCAGGGCAGAAGAAATGAATCAGAAATCCCACTAACAGAGAAGGGTTATTTTTCTTCTGAAAGATTAAAGATCATAGGTTTTCGTGCTTACTCAGATGGAACAAGAAAAGATTTTAACCTCTGCCTCATTCAGTTTGGGTCTGAACAAAATAAAAGTCGAGCACATTCAAAACATCCATTAGAACTTTCTTCTGTCCTTAAGATGGTGAGACAACATCTAGTGAAAGATTTGGGGTTACGCTGCAGTCAGTAATAGTCACAGGACAGAAAAGCTGAAAGCCCACCAAAAAAAAAGACAGGGAGATGGAAGCTGCACCACTCCCCACCTTGCATATGGACAGATATTCTAGGTGAAGCCTCCTTTCCAATGTAAATTAAACTCCAGTTCAGCATCAAACAGGACACACTAATTCCAGTTGTTCAGAAGGAACAGAGACACGAGCATGGCTATTTTATGTCCAGAGGAGCACGGGCTGTTTCTTTTGAGGGAAGGAACCATATTTTCCAAATTAGTCCAAGGGGTAGCTGATGGGCGGAATGCCCATTTATCTACTTCGATAATGACCTCGTGTTCCTGATGACTAATGATGCCTTCAGGAAGTAGTTAAACGCAGCTATGTTGTAGACTGGTGGTGCACAAGATAAAAAGCAAGGGAAATAGGCAAATGAGGAGAAAGAGGAAGTTCAGGCAATAATTTTGACAATAAAGTGGAAAAAGTTTTAAGCATTCAAATTACGACGGGTTCATTCCAGCCTTAGCAGCCCTCTCGTCTACAGGGACAATTTTGGACAAGTCTGTTAATTTCCCTGGTAGAGTCAAGTTCCTAGAAATTACAGTTTTTTTTTTTTTTAAAAAAGTTCTGTTCTCTACCCATCTTTACTGTATATTACATTATTGGGATTATGATATCTTAAAAGTTAATATAAATCTCTGATCACAATAACAAGGCTGAACAGGGAGTAATCTTTGAGGAGGAAGAACAAAGACAAATAACTGATTTCAAGAGCCATGATTTTAGGAAGTCCTCTTTCTGCTGACTCCAGCATTATACTTGACACATAACAGATGCTGATTAAATACATACATGAATAAACAAATAATGCAAAAGCCAATTCTCTTCAAATTAGCTTCATACAAATTCCCTTTTCTTAATCATATGGTATAAATGATTATTTGCAATGCATTTTAAAAGCTAGAAAAGCAAGTAGAATTATTACTATTTATCTACAAACCAACATGCTTCTGTTAATCATTCAAATGAAAAACCTGACACAGACGTTTTAAAGAAAGCTGATGTATTTTTAAATGTCTTTGGGTCAAGCATAAAGTTATCCTGTGGAGACTGATGGGCAGGGAAAAGGTAATGAATGCTGCTTATATTACAGCACAGTATTTTCTGTCTTAACTTGATTTTTAAGCTATCAAGGTATTTATAACACCTTGAGTTAATAGTTAGGTTCCCTGAGATCAGAAACTGGCTAAAGGTTTTAAAACTCATTTAAAATAGCAAAATTATAAAATAATGACCCATTATCATAATCCCCCTATCCACATAGCTTAAGATACACAGAAAACTGATTTGTCTCTGAAACCAAAGAAAGAAAAATCACCTTTAAAACAGGCCAGGCGCAGTGGCTCACATCTGTAATCCCAGCACTTTAGGAGGGTAAAGAGGGAGGATCGCCTGAGCCTAGGAGTTCAAGACCAGCCTGGGCATCATAGTGAGACCCCATCTCTACAAAAATTACAGAACTTAGGTATGGTGGGATGTGCCTGTGGTCCCAGATACTTGGGGGGCTGAGGCGGAGGATTGATGACTTGGGCCCAGGAGGCTGAGGCTACAGTGAGCCGTGTTTGTGCCACTACACTCTAGCAGAGGTGACAAGGCGAGACCCTGTCTCAAAAAAAAGTTGCCATATAACGCTGAAATTTCTAAAATAATTTGGTGTGGAAAATGCAGTAGTCTTTATAGAACATAATGCACCCAGAAAAAAGGAAAAAGAAAGAAAGAAAGGAAAAAGAAAAAACAGCCCTCAAGGAAAACAAAGCCCCCGCAAAATGCACTGCAGCCATCCCAGGCCCCTGCTACTATTCGTACGGGGAGGCCTGCGTGCTCTGTGTTCCAAAGTATGTCACCACATCAGCCTCCAGGGGAGAAGCAATTAAAGGACAGCTCTGACTACAGAACTGAAGCCCAGCTCCTGAGATAACAAAGCTAAGTCAAACTGTTCTGGTGTGGAGTGTGTTACTCAGTTAACTTCTTAGCTAGAAACAAAGGGGTTAAAGTGAGAACACAGGCCTTCTTCACACACATTAGGAGAATTCTGGGGCCCTTCCTTCCTCCCTCCCCATCCAGGAGTCCACTGTCCCATGTGGCCCCAGCACATCCATGACTGCCATCTTGCTAACACCTCCCTACCCTCTGCCTCCACCTGCTCAGACTTTGAAACTAATGTATGGCCTTCCCCATCACCTAGCACAGCTTAAACAGTGGCTAACGTCTCTGTTCTGTTGGTGAAACCATTAGTAAGTTTTATTTCAATGCTTTAAGGGATTCTTTGACCTTTTTTTTTTTTTTTTTTAATATAAACAGCCTTTTATTTATTTATTTTTGTAGAGACAGAGTCTTGCTATGTTACCTAGGGTGGTCCCAAACTCCTGGCCTCAAGTGATCCTCCTGCCTTGGCCTCCAAAAGTGCTGGGATTACAGGTATAAGCCCCTGTGCCTGGCCACTTTTTTTTTTTTTAAAGCAGGCTAGATAGACATATATTCTGCAACCAGGCTTTGTACTTCAGTAAAGAAACAGAAGTCACTTCAACTTTTAAAGAAGGCTTTGCTAGCTCAATTTTGACTACACTATATTGTCTATATAACAAAGTACAATAAAACCAGGACACCTCCTCTCCTCACCAAGCCCCCACTCTCTTTTTTTTTTTTTGAGATGGAGTCTCATTCTGTCACCCAGGCTGGGGTGCAGTGGTGCAATCTCAGCTCACTGCAACCTCTACCCCCTGGGTTCAAGTGATTCTCCTGCCTCAGCCTCCCGAGTGGTTGGGATTATAGGCACATGCCACCATACCTGGCTAATTTTTGTATTTTTAGTAGAGGCAGAGTTTCACCATATTGGCCAGGCTGGTCTTGAACTACTGACCTCTGGTGATCTACCTGCCTCCGCCTCCCGAAGTGTTAGAATTACAGGCGTGAGCCACCGCACCTGGCTCAAACACCCACTCTTTAGGGAAAACGATGGGGAGGCTGCTCTGTGTGTTTAGCACGATAGTTAGCACTGCCTCTGAGGCTTCCCTCCCCAGTCCTGAGTCCATGCTCCTCTCACTGAGACTCCAGGGTTAGTCCTCTGGCCTTCAGCTTCTGTCTATCATATTGGGCTGCTTTGCTGCTCCCTGAGCCTCTGGAGTCCTCTGCTCACAGGCTCCTATGTCCCCAGGCTCATCCGTCTCCATACCCGCAGGAAGATACCTTGCCCCTCCTCTGGGCCTGGCACTGCCTGTCTTGAGGAAAGCTGGAAGGGAAAGTGCTGCTAGAAGCTGTCCTGGGCTCTCACTAAGAGGCCAGTCAGCCAGGAGCCCAAAGCTTTCTGCTCTCCCCTCGTCTTGCTACAGCCTCCTGCGCAGTGCTGAGCTACCCCCACAAGTGTGCTGTGCCTCCCCGGGGCCTGTCAGATCCTCAGCGTAATTCCAGGCTGTGGTGGTGATTGGTTCTGCCAGATGTGCTAGTCGAAGTTTAAAAGGAAGATCCAGGTACCAAAGGAGTACATGGATGCAGAAAAGTGAGGCCCCAGCTGCTTAACCTAGAGGCTGGTATCCTGAGTGTCCTGGGTGCACCTTGAGATCCATGGCCACAGTGACAAGGCCTTGGAAAGATCAGCAGCTCCAACAGCGGCCAGCCATCCTCTAGCTGGCAACTGGTCGCAGCACTGGCCACGCTGATGCGGGACTGACGGTGGCGGAGGTACCGGCCACACTGACATGGGACCGATGGTAGTGGGGCCCAGGACCACGCTGATGCAACCCCGACGGTGGCAGGGGCACCAGTCACGCCGACACAGCACCAATGGTGGTGAAGGCACCAGCCACGCTGACGCGGTGCCGAGGCTGGCGGGGGCACAGAGCACACTGACTCAGGGCAAACAGTAGCGGGGCAATGGGCCACACTGACAAGGGGCGGACAGTGGTTGGGGCATGCGCCACACTGACACAGCGCCGACAGTGGTGGGGGGTAGCAGCACCGGGGATTCAGGAGAAGAACACATGCAGAATACTCGAGTGCAGGCTGAAAGGGGTCCAGGATTCCATCTTCCTCTTTTTCCTTGTTTCTAAACTTTATCAGTAGAAGAACATCATGTGGTGATTGACTGAGAAAGGAAAAGGACATTTTCAGTGACTGCCGGGTGCCCTGTCAACAGGCCAGTGGCCAGCAGCACTTTCCGCAGTCCCCTCTGGAGGGTGGAAAGCAGTCGTGATGAATCTCTGGCCTCGCTTTCCCGCCTCCCATTTATACACATTTCTAAAGCCCAACAAATCTCAAAGATATTTAGCCTGAAGCAGATCCAGGCACACATCTTACGGACCAGATGAAACCACACCTCAGAGACACATTTATCTGTGGCTGCTGCCACCACCAACCACCATCCCCAGTGTCTTTTCCTTCAGTATGGCTTATATTCAAGCAGATGATTGACAAAGAAGCCCAATCTCAAGGGCTGCTGGAGGAAGGTTTGGTAATTGACCTCTAAGCGGAGGGCCTTTTGGCTAAGATCACATGTACCTTATCTCCATATAAATGGCTGAGTACATTTGTTGGTCACCCACAATGTATCAGGCCTAACACAGCACAAAGGCCTCGCACTTTTAAAAGACAAGAGAAACAGTCCAGATCATTCTTTTCAGTACTGTTTGTTTCCAGCTGAAGATGAGAGACACCTTTTAATGTAGCCCTTCATCCTGATCGCCGAGAAGACAACTCAATGGCCCTGGCCATTCTGCTTTCTCTGGTTCTCATAGCAAGGCCTGCAGAACTTCTAGAACATGCTTATGAGGAAAGAAGCTCTCAGCATTCCAAAGCAGAAGGAACAACTCTCTTGAATATGTCAAAAATTGCTGTCTTTAAATTAAGGAAGGACCCAGTTTATATTTACTGGGGTGGGGCTGGGCATGGTGGCTCACGCCTCTAATCCCAGAACTTTGGGAGGCTGAGGTGGGAGGCTTGAGCTGAGGAGTTTCAGGCCAGCCTGGGCAACATAATATGACTCCATCTTTACAAAAACAAAACAAAAAAACACACAACAGCCATGCATGGTGGTGCACAACTGTGGTCCCAGCTACTTGGGAGGATCGATTGAGCTCCAGAGGGTTAAGGCTGCAGTGAGGCATGATTGCACCACTGCACTTCAGCCTGGGTAACACATTGAGACCCTGTCTCTATTAAAAAAAAGAAGAAGAAGAAGAAACATATGTATGCTAAGTATTAATAAGTACCCAGTTTATATTTACTAGGGGAAGCAAGCAGTATAGTGGCTCACACCTGCAATCCCACCCCCACTGTAACACAGGGCTTTGGGGAACACCCATCACAAAACTCTCTAAAAGAAACATAATGGGATCTATAATATTAATGTTGTCTTTATTTTTATTTATTTTTTGAGACAGTTTTGCTCTGTTGCCCAGGCTGGAGTGCAGTGGCATGATCTCTGCTCACTGCAACGTCTGCCTCCCAGGTTCAAGCGATTCTCCTGTCTCAGTCTCCGGAGCAGCTGGGATTACAGCTGCTTACCACCATGCCTGGCTAATTTTTGTATTTTTAGTAGAGATGGGGTTTCACTATGTTGGCCAGGCTGGTCAAACTCCTGGCCTCAAGTGATCCACCCACCTCGGCCTCTCAAATTGCTGGGATTACAGGTATGAGCCATTGCACCCAGCAATACTGTCTTTAAGTAGAGACCCAAAGGTATCTATCATTCTCTGAGTCTGTCCTAAGATGGAAAGGATGATGTTCCTCAGCTATTGTTTACTGCATAGTGTTTACTCCCATACTGGCCATGGGAGAAAGAAGTAGGTATATCTAGACAAACCCAGGTCTCTTGCTTGCCTCTCTTTCAAAGAAACTGGCTCATTGGCTAGATGGACTATTTTTGCCACTTCTTGGATCCTAGATCTGACCTGAAGGAGGTTTGTTTGAGGGGGAGTGAAATGTGTTTGTGTTTATTCCTTTGTTCTACTTGGTTTCAGAAGACGAGGTGCCTAGAGGACCACAGTTCTCGGATTTTATGAGAAGACCTTCTGCCCTGCCTGCCTTCTGAGACCTTTATCTGAAAAGGAACCTGCAATCCTGGAAGAGAGGTGGAAGCTGGCTTGATTTGGTTAAGGAAGTTCTTTCTTTTCAGCAATTACTACACAAATTCTGTGGAAAAGCAACGTTTGGAAGAGGAGGGAAGTCCATTGTAGGAAATATTAGAAATACCTGCAATTAGGCTTCAAACAAGCAAAAGAGGCAGGTCTGCTCCCCAGGCCTAACAAGTCTTTGAGGTATTGTCCACAGGAACAAAGATTTTTTGGCTTTTTTTTTTTTTTTTTTAAGACAGAGTCTCACTCTGTTGCCCTGGCTGGAGTACAGAGGCGCGATCTCGGCTCACTACAACCTCCACCTCCCGTGTTCAAGTGATTCTCCTGCCTCAGCCTCCTGAGTAGCTGGGATTAGAGGTGCATACCACCATGCCCGTCTAATTGTTGAATTTTTAGTAGAGATGGGGTTTCGCCGTGGTGTCCAGGCTGGTATCAAACTCCTGACCTCAGGGGATCTGCCCGCCTCAGCCTCCCAAAGTGCTGGGATTACGGGCGTGAGCCACCACACCTGGCCGAAACCAGGTTCTAAATGTACATCCTTCACCCCTTTTTTGTGGCACAGAGTAAGTAATAACCAGGTAACTTCCCTAGCCCTCAGCAAGTACAATGGAGAATGTAGATGCCTGAGGCTCTATAGACACCACTGCCTTAGGGATAAGGGGCAGGGGAGGGGTGTTCATGGGGGATGCACTGAGGGCCAGGCCTGTGCCGGCCGCTTTACCTTATTCAGAGTTTAATTCTCACACCAACCCCTAAGCTGCCAGCTCTTCCCTTTTCAAGGGAGGAAAAGTAAATGACAGTCTGTGTCCTCTCCATGACACCACTCTGCCTCCATGGACCTCTCCAGTTTTAAGTCTGGGGAAATCTATCAATCACACAACTTCAGTTAGCATTCCAAGAACCAGGGTAAGGCCCGAGTAATCTATTCAAAGACATGCTTCAGAAAGAACACACCATCCCCACAGAGAGTTAAAGCTGATTATCAAGAAGTAGGATACTTAGGTGTTTCTGCTATTTACATAATCATTGTAAATATAAGTTAAAGACCAGTTACATTGATAATTATGACAATAAGCCTGGCATGGAGGAAGAGTTTAATACATAACATTTGACGAATGAATGAGGCTCTCTTTGGGTTCTTAATCTCGAAACACTACCCAAAAGAACAAATGAGAAGTCTAACATCTTTTTAATTTGAAAATAATAATTTAAGAAAATTCTTTTGATTGCTATTAAACTTTTAGCAAAATAGTAGTAATCATCATAAAATATACTCTAAAATTAATTCTGAAATCTTGCCTTAGAGTGTTTACAAAAACATATTAGATGTATACATTCATGAAAATAAACCCAACTAGACTCAATTGAAAAACACACACTTCAACTGGGGGAAAAGGGACTTTATCCATACCCAAAACTATCTTAAATTAGGGCTTTTAACCTGCTGCCCTTGTGCACATGTACAGCAGCTGGATTAACAGGACAGAAACAGCAGCTCAAGAACCGACCCTTGTGCATCAAATGAGTAAACCAAAAAGGAAAAGGGATTTACACTAACACCACAATGCCTCCCTGGAAGTGGTACCGGTCTATCAGAACCAAATCCACCTTTTCAGTGGCATGGAAACGTATGGATACCGAAAAGACCTTGTATTTACAATAAATAAACGTTACATACATTTTCCAAAATGAGCTTATAAAATACAACAGGTATGTGACTCTGTTCAAGCACTTTAAATGTATCCTAACATCAAAACAGTTAACATTCCCCACTGAGTTTCTACAGCATAGTACTAAAATGTCCCTTTATCTCTCTGATGCCTTCTCCACAAACAAGAAAGCTGGTCAATAAAAGAAAACAAACGACAACAGAATCCAGTTTTCTACCTGATCCTGACCATCCTGGGCCAATCTTCAACTTTCCCACAACAGCCCCAGTGAAAGCTCACATTGTTAGCCCTCACTTTTCCTTTTCTTTTGTTCCCCTTGAGCAGTTCCTGAAACTTACCCAAGCTGTGAGTTTCTTGAGTAAGAGGCAGGTCCAGAATCTTAAAAAACAAAAACAAACAAACAAAAAAAACACGGTATCACCACAGTGAATCACCATCTTACTGTTCGGTCTTCTCTTCTTTTACATCAAGATTTTGTTTCTGCCAGCACCCTGAGAACGGCTCTTTCCTAAGCCGAGATCCCAGATCACGGTCATGTGTAGAGGCCAGCCTTGCTCGTCAGGGCTCAGAGAGCTGTCTGCAGTGTGTGCCTCTTCCCCATAGCCAAGTAGGCCTGAGAAATGCTAATACTCAGCAGGACGCATCAAGAACTTTCAGCCTCAGCAATGGCTAAGAAGAAAGTATCACAAATTGACTGAAATTATCTATAGCACAAAAGAAAAGAGAAGGAATTAATCAGTCTCTCTCTTAAAGCAATGCTTGATTGAACTACTCCAATCCCTTTTTAAATAGGATACTGGTGGCAAGTGACCCCAACGACACACCCTAGAGAGGTATACAAGGAACACTTGTTCCATTTTTTTCTTTTATGACCTCATTAAGGAGGATTTTGAAGATTGTTCCTGAATATGAGAACAAAGTGTCCTAAGACATCTCTAACTTTTTATGTCTTTAGCCTTTTGCTGCTGCAATGGCCTTTGCGTCTGTGTATGTCACTCGGTTCGCTCTGCTCGCGCTCACCTCCCCACCAAAACAGGAACTGAGTGAGAAGTCTGCACGAAAACAATCACAGCTGCACCCTCTAAATGAAGAGATGAGCTGGTTTCTTACACCAGAAAGTTTTGCCAAGACCAACTTGGGATCCATTCTTTTTTTTCATCTTCTCCAAGTTGTAGCTGCCATTAATTAGCTCTGGGGGCTGTTTCCAGGCTCTTATCAAGGGAGGGTGCCGGCTGCCAACCCTGCCTGGTGTGAAAATACTCCACCGCCAGGAACATTTTCCTCAAAGTGTTTGTTGATTCCACGCTTCAGTTTAATATGGAAGATTATATTTTACAATCAGAAACAAACAAACAGATTTATAACCAAAGGCTTGAAAGGCAAGCGGGGGGGAGAAAAGCAAGCTAAAGACTGAGCCTAAATGTAGTATTTTTATTGACTTCTTAGAAACCAAATAACCTGGCATATTAGTGTGTGCATTCTACAACAGACATTCAGCCCCATTGTACTACTTAGAAGAGAATAAAAAGAAACCCTACTGTTTGAAACCCAGCGGAACATCCCCACAACAGGGCACAACTGTTCCCTCATGCATGAATGGGAAGGAGATGAAAGAAAAGATGGACTTCTGAGGTACAGCAAAAAACAAAGACAACAAAAGTGCTGACCGTGAGGGAATGACACAACTCATTGCAGCGAAAAGGATAAGAGAAAGGAACTCAGACAATGGGGAGGACAGAGTGACACGCAGGAGAATTGAAAAATCTACACAAGTGTCTTTTCTCTCCGCCCTTGAGGAAAAACAATTAAATGTTGGTACATCTGTCATCAAAATGATCACCGAAACCTGTAACCATCACGACGAACGGTAACTTCCCTACCCAAACTGTAACTCTGCAGTTAAACCTTGTCACCTCTGTTTCTGACTTACTCTCACTAAAATGGAAAGTTTTCATATCTGTGACAATTCACCACATTGGAATATGCTGTAACAAACTCTTATAGAAAGACTAAGGGACACTGAAGATGCGCCTGTACCCATGAACGGGAAGATGGATACAAAGGTTTTAAAACACTCCACGGAAAAGATGGGCCTCAAGAAATTTCCAGAAAGAAACTACAGATTTTCCTCTTGACTCACATTACGATTACAGCCCTATTTAATCTAAATTTCAGATTGGTTTTCACCTAGCAGCAGCTAGATGAAACATTTTGGCTTTAAGAGTCTTTGCTCTCAAACCCTACTGCCAAGAAGATATTGCTTGTAAACATTTAATAGGAATGAAGGAAGATCACAATTTAATACTACTTTTAGGTAAATGCAGTCATTAGTATGTGATGGTAATAATTACCTTTTGATGTTTCCGTTTTTCTTAAACAGAGCACACCTGTCCACACTTCACTAACGTTGAGCCCTGCTAATGAAGTGTTCAGTGAGAAAATCCCATCTACCAAATATATGAAAAACCCACCATATGAAATCCCCACTAGATGTTTATTGCTCAGGAAGTCCTCCAGCCTGGGAAAGTCACAAGGTGTTTTAAAGCCAGCTCCTGAGCCTTATTCCTGGCTTGATAACGTGCAGCCCTGCACAAGAGCCAAAAAAGCAGTTATCGACCCTGTCACAATGCCTGATTAATGGATAAACGCTGTAATTGATTAGCAGAGAAGTGTGAATTAAAACAGGGCATGGCATCAATAACCAGCCTCTGACAACAGCAGTTGACGTAAAATGTAAAACAAGAGCCTGCGGCTATATCTCATCAAAGGCATAGTTTTCTTAAAACAGGGGAGGAAGGGGGAAGTAAACAGGCCTAGTGTCCTGCTCTCTGTGATTCTTTAATCTTTCCTCTTGGTAATGATGCTGTGTGAAGCCACCAGCAAACGGCATGGGAACTCAGTTGTCAGTCCACCTTCATATATCAAGCAGTGCAAAGCAGTTAAACATTTTCACTGTTCTGGGACTTAAAACAAAAGCATAGAGGAAGTCCTATTCTCTCTTCATTTTTTTACTGGGAACTCTTCATGTATAATCTCAAAGAAAAGTGAATTCTGCCTGATTCAGTGCTCCTGGAGAGATAGGAGGCACTGCTCATTGGAATATTGCTTCTAGCTGCTATTGGAAGTGCATTTGTTCATTCATTCATTCATCCAGCATCTGGTATGAACCAGTTACTGTTCTGGGTTAAAGATGAACAAGGTTTGTAGCAGGCTGAGTTGATGCAGACCCACTCCTGCTGAAATTACACACAGCTATTGGAAAATCTAAAGCAACTTAAAAAAAAAAAAAAAAGGTTTCATGCATAGCTCAGCTTGACAGAAAGAGGAAAGAGAAAATTCCCAAGTGCCAGAAACAAAGCAGAATCTCCAGGGCTGGAAGGAAACCTCCAGCTGATGTATCCACAGAGGGCTGTCACCCCTTGAAACAATAAGTAGGGGTCAGAGTGTCAATACCCCTGGGGACAGAAGACACCAGCCTGGCCTGTGCAAGACGAGGGGGAAACTGGACCAAACCGGACCTCTTAAGAAGCTACCCAGTCCATGAAAAGGCAACTGGAAGAACCACGCTCACCAAAGAAACAGCAAGGAGGCCTGACGTCTGGCTTGGGCTCTGAAAAGTCACCAAAACTTTTATGTGAGTCTTCAGAATCAGGAGCCTGTGCTAAGAGCAAATGCAGGGATTAAGTTGACACCACCCAGATGGGTGGAAAATCACAAATTAAAAATTAAAACTTGTTCAAGACCCTAAAATAACTGACCTTGGTTTACAGAAGAAAAAGGCAAAGCAGTGCTCCAGAAATGTATCCATAATCCAGGGCATGTAGACTTCTAGAGGCAAAAACAACCCCTGCTGAAGATGAGCTCATAATAAAGAATTGCAACCAGGCCAGGAAGAAACCCATCATGCCAAGGGTCAGCAAGTACAACATGAGGGCCAATGGTTACCTGGGAACTGGAAATAAGTGAAAACCTAAAAAAGTATCTGATACATATGTTTAGAGTTACTAAAGTGATACAAGAAGCAACAGTAACCATTAAAAGAATAGGACATGATTGAAAAGAAAAATTAATTTGAAAGAAAACCAAACAGCAGTTTTAGAAGGAAAAAAATAGAGTCACTGAAATAATAAGTAAATCAGTAGATTAGACACGGCCAATAAAAGAATTAGGGGTGGAGCACTGTGGCTCACACCTGTAATCCCAGCATTTTGGGAGGCTGAGGTAGGTGGATTTCGTGAGGTTAGGAGTTCGAGACCAGCCTGGTCAACGTGGTGAAATGCCATAACTACTAAAAATACAAAAATTAGCCAGGCATGGTGGTAGGTGTCTGTAATCCCAGCTACTCGGGAGGCTGAGGCAGGAGAATCGCTTGAACCTAGGAGGCAGAGGTTGCAGTGAGCCAAGATCATGCCATTGCACTCCAGCCTGCGTGACAAAAGTGAAACTCCATCTCAAAAAAAAAAAAAAAAAAAAAAAAAGAATTAGAGAACTACAGAATGGATGCAGGGAAATCATATAGAACATGGCACAGAGAGGCAGGAGATGGAAGATGTTAAGAAACAAGGGAACATGAGAGCTTACAACAAATGCTAAAGAGAAAACAGAATTAATGAGAACTTATGACTGAGATGTTTCTAGAATGGAAAGAAGCATTTAAGTTCTCAGATTGAACAGCAGAGTCAGGAGCCAGATAAACAATAATAACAAATCAACACCTAATACACAACAGTGAATTTACAGAACACACAGTCAGAGAGAAAAGACAGATTACCCATGAAAACACAACAACTTTTCTGCAAGGTAGAATGTTACTAAGTGGCAAAATCAACCCAAAATTAATGGAATAGTATTTTCTTTTTTTTCTTTTTTTCTTTTTTTTTTTAAGACGGGGTTTCACCATGTTGGTCAGGCTGGTCTTGAACTCCTGACCTCAGGTGATCCGCCTACCTTGGCCTCCAAAGTGCTTGGATTACAGGCGTAAGCCACCACACCCGGCCTGGAATAGTATTTTCAAAGTATGAGAGAATATAGCTTTTAGCCTTGAACACAACTAAGCAATCATTCAAGAGGAAAGGCAAAATAAACACATTCTCCAGATGAAGGCTGAAGAAAGTTACTATTGTTAGACTTTTACTGAGAGAAGTGACCAGTGGTATATTTCAGGATGAAAAGACTCAATCCAGAAGAAAAGAGTGGGATCCAAAGGACTGATGGTGAGCAGAGAGGCTGTAAACATGTAAGTAAATTTAAATGAGCCTTTACTATAAAGAGGACACCAGGCTGGGTGTGGTGGCTCATGCCTGTAAATCCCAGTACTTTGGGAGGTCAAGGCAGGCGGATCACCTGAGGTCGGTAGTTCGAGACCAGCCCGACCAACACAGAGAAACCCCATCTCTACTGAAAATATTTTTAAAAATTAGCCAGGTGTGGTGTCACATGCCTATAATCCCCGCTACTCGGGATGCTGAGGCAGGAGAAATGCTTGAACCCAGGAGGCAGAGGTTGCAGTGAGCTGAGATGGTGCCACTGCACACTCCAGCCTGGGCAACAGAATGAGACTCTGTCTCAAAAAAAAAAAAAAGAGGGCCGGGCGCGGTGGCTCACGCCTGTAATCCCAGCACTTTGGGAGGCCGAGGTGGGTGGATCACGAGGTCAAGAGATCGAGCCCATCCTGGTCAACATGGTGAAACCCCGTCTCTATTAAAAATACAAAAATTAGCTGGGCATAGTGGCACGTGCCTGTAGTTCCAGCTACTCGGGATACTGAGGCAGGAGAATTGCTTGAACCCAGGAGGTGGAGGTTGAGGTGAGCCGAGATAGCGCCATTGCACTCCAGCCTGGGTAACAAGAGCGAAACTCTGTCTCAAAAAAAAAAAAAAAAAAAAAAGAGGACACCAATATCAATTATAATGTTGCCTCATTTAAAAGAAGGTACTAAAAACAAAAAAGTTTTAAGTACTAGACTCTGATAACATGGTAAACAGATAACATGAAAGACTGGGAATTAATATCAGGGCCAAAATATTCCAAGACATTTTTATCAGAAGGAGGGCAGGGATATGTCCATTAGTTTTAGACTCAAATAAAATATGCATATTCAATTATAAGTATAATCGCCAAAAGAAAAAATAGAATGTATAATTTCCAAATCAATAGGAAGAAATAAGCAAAGTAGAATAAATAAAACTAAGTACCATGAAAAGCAGGAAAAGGGGAAATATAGTAAGTAAACAGGATAGTATATAAAATCAGTAAAATAAGGTAGTAAAACCCAATTTGATTACATTAGCAATCACAACAATCGTGAACAGATTAAATATTCCTGATAAAAGACAAAGATGAAAGAAAAAAAATGATTCAATTAAATATTGTTTGTAAAAGATGCACCTAAAACAGAAAGACATAGAAAGGTTGAAAGTAAAAAATAAAAAGGTGATTAAAATTAAGATATTGTCAGGCGATGCCTGTTTTGTTTATTGATGTGACCGGCATAGAATAGGTTCTTAGCTGGGCACAGTGGATCACACATAATCCCAGCACTTTGGGAGTCCAAGGCAGTAGAATCACTTGAGGTCAAAAGTTTGAGACCAGCCTGAGTAACATAGCAAGATTCCATCTCATAAAAAAAATAATAAATAAATAAATAAATTCAGCCAGGCACGGTGGTGTCTGCCTGTAGTCTCAGCTACTCAGAAGGTGGAAGCAGGGAGATCGCTTGAGCCCAGGAGCTGAAGGCTGCAGTGAGCCATGATCTCACCACTGTACTCCAGCCTGGGTAACAGCGGGAGACCCCATTTCAAAAAAATAAATAAGTTCTCAACAGGTATTGAGTGAGTGACTGAATTAATTAATATCCAACAAGATAGAAACTAGGGCAAAAAATATTCTTGGGATAAAGAAGATCATATCTAATGATAAAAAAACATTTTATCAGAAAGAAATATTTCTCAAACTGCAGACATCTGAAATAAATAACAAAATTATCAGAATTACAGAAGTCATTGATAAATTCACAACCAGAAGCAGAAATGAATAGATCTAATGGACAAAAATTTAGCAAGATTTGAACAGCATGTGAAGCACTGCCTCACAGACAGGAGTCCAGGAAATACCAGCCCAAATATGCTAAATTGGTTTGCTGGTTACTTCAAGCTGAAGGCATTTGGGAAATAGCAAACGCACAGAGGACTTTTCTTCAATCTCCCTTATCCTACGAAATGCAGATTCTCCAGAAGAGAAGCCAATTGTCATGAAAACCCTCTCTAGGTTTTTTGTTTGTTTGTTTCCTATCAGGAGAGGTTGACAGGCAACAGGAGTCAAACCTAGAAGAGGCTGGAAGTTGACACCTGGTCTAGACAAGCTACTGCCTATTTTTCCAAAAGCCTGTGCCCCTTTTAATAATCATTTACTCCCTAAGTGGTCCCTATTTTCCTCCCCATTTCCCTAAGAAGGGTGTATTAAAAGCTTCTAAGGCTAGGAGAGGTGGCTCATGCCTACAGTCTCAGTACTTTGGGAGGCCCAGACGGGAGGATCACTTGAGCCCAGGAGCTCTAGACCAGCCTGGGCAACATAGGGAGACCTTGTCTCTATCCCTGCAACAAAAACAAATTAGCAGGTGTGGTGGCACATGCCTGTGGCCCTCGCTACTTGGGAGGCTCAGGTGGGAGGATTGCTTGAGTCCAGGAGGTTGAGGATGCAGTGAGCCAGGATCATGCCACTGAACTCCAGCATGGTAGACAGAGTGAGATCCTGTCTCAAATAAAAAGTTTCTGGGTCTCACTGGATTATTGGGCAGTTACTTCTCTTCCATGTGATGCCCTTGTACACCTTATTACAATCTCTATGCTTTTCTCTTCCTGTTAATCTGCCTTACAAAATCAATTTGTAAACAGACTTAAAACTTGGACCCTCAGGAAAGGGAGATAAAGGAAATCCCGTCATATGTACCAAATACACAGATTTCTTCATTTAAAAGTTAGAAAATATACATTCTTTTCAAGTACACATGAAACATTTACAAACATGACCATTTATAAGGCCAAAAAGGAAGTCTCAGGAAATACTATTATAATTTTCGACAAACCATATTTTCTTTCTTTTTTTTTTTGTTTTTTGATGTGGAGTCTCTCTCTGTTGCCCAGGCTGGAGTGCAATGCTGCGATCTCAGCTCACTACAACCTCCACCTCTTGGGCTTGAGTGATTTCTCCTGCTTCAGTCTCCTGAGTAGCTACGGTGTCCACCACCATGCCTGGCTAATTTTTGTATTTTTAGTTGAGACGGGTTTCACCATGTTGGTCAGGCTGGTCTCGAACCTCTGACCTCGTGATCCACCTGACGCAACCTCCCAGAGTGCTGGGATTACAGGTGTGAGCCTCTGTGCCTGGCCTACAAACCACATTTTCTAACAATAGTATAGTAAAGTCAGAAGCCAATAATTCTGGGGCCAGGTGCAGTGGCTCACGCCTGTAATCTCAGCACTTTGAGAGGCCAGGGCAGGCAGATCACCTGAGGTCAGGAGTTCAAGACTAGCCTGGTCAGCAGGGTGAAATCCCGTCTTTACTAAAAGTCCAAAAATTAGCCGGGCATGGTGGCAGGCACCTGTAATCGCAACTACTCAGGAGGCTGAGGCAGAGGAATCACTTAAACCTTGGAGGTGGAGGTTGCAATGAGCAGAGATAACGTCACTGTACTCTAGCCTGGGTGACAGAGTGAGACTCTTATCTCAAAAAAAAAAAAAAAAAAAAAAGCCAGTAACTAATTTGAAAATTTAAATATATACTTTTAAATAATTTATGGATGAAAAACATTATAATTGAAAGGAAATATTTAACATTATAATTAAAAGGAAATATTTAACATTATAATGAAAGGAAAAAACACCTTAGGTAATGACAGATTATCTAAAGTAGTTCCCAGGGAAAAATGTATATGTTAGAAAAGAAACAGTAAAATATCAATGAGCTAAGTTTTCTACTCAGGACATTAAAAAAAAAAAAAAAAAGTAAGCAACTTAACCCCAAAAAAGTAGAAAGAAGAAATAATAAGAATAGAAATTAATGAAAGAGTTAACGAAGAATAAAACAGATCATTATGTTTAACAACTGATATTTTGAAAAGACAAAACAGGCCAGCCTTTGGCAAGATCAAGAAAAACACAGTACAAATAAATAATAGTAGGAATGAAACAGAAACTAAAGCTACTAATGCAGAAGAGATTAAAAATAGTAAGAGAATGCTAAAAACAACTTTATGGCAATAAATTTGAAAAGAGATAATGTGAACAATATTCCAGATAAATGTAAGTAATCAAAACTACCGTAATTCAATAAATAAAAGCTAGGAAATCTGAAGATATCCTGTTATTAAGTATACTGCATTAGTAGTCAAGACAGACACACACACACATATACACCCAGGTTGTACAGATAATTTCTAACAAGTTTTAACAAGCCTTCAAGAAACATAATTAAAGGCAGCGAATTCACAGTGGCTCACCCCTGGAATCCCAGCATTTTGGGAGGCTGAGGTGGGAGGATCACACGAGCCCAGGAGTCTGAGACCAGCCTGGGCAACATGGCAAAACCCCATTGCTACAAAAATTTAAAAATTAGCCAGGGCCAGGCATGGTGGCTCATGCCTATAATATCAACACTTTGGGAGGCTGAGGCAGGTGGATCACAAGGTCAGGAGTTTAAGACCAGCCTGGCCAAGATGCGAAACCCTGTGTCTACTAAAAATACAAATATTAGGCCGGGCACAGTGGCTCACGCCTGTAATCCCAGCACTTTGGGAGGCCGAGGCGGGTGGATCACGAGGTCAAGAGATCGAGACCATCCTGGCCAACATGGTGAAAACCCGTCTCTACTAAAAATACAAAAATTAGCTGGGCATGGTGGCACATACCTGTAGTCCCAGCTACTCGGGAGGCTGAGGGAGGAGAATTGCTTGAACCCAGGTGGCGGAGGTTGCGGTGAGCCGAGATCGCACCATTGCACTCCAGCCTGGGTAACAAGAGCGAAACTCCGTCTCAAAAAAAAAAAAAAAAAAAATACAAATATTAGCCAGCTGCAGTGGTAGGCACCTGTAATCCCAGCTACTTGTCAGGAGAATCACATGAACCCGGGAGGCGGAGGTTGCAGTGAGCTGAGATTGTGCCACTGCACTCCAGCCTGGGCAACAAGAGTGAAAACTCCGTCCCTACCCAAAAAAAATTAGCCAGGCATGGTGGCACACACCTGTAGTCTCAACTACTTGGGAGGCTAAGGCAGGAAGATCCTGAGAGCCTGGGAGGCAGGGGTTGCAGTGAGCTGAGATAGTGCCACTGCACTCCATCCTGGGCAATGGAGACCCTGCCTCAAAAAAATGAAGAATAATTCTTTTCTTTTTTTTCTTATTTTTTTGAGATGGAGTCTTGTTATGTCTCCCAAGCTGGAGCAATCTTGGCTCACTGCAACCTCCACCTTCGGGGTTCTAGTAATTCTCCTGCCTCAGCCTCCCAAGTAGCTGGAATTGTAGGCACGTACCATCACGCCCAGCTAATCTCTGCATTTTTAGTAGACATCGGGTTTCACCACCTTGTCTAGGCTGATTTTGAACTCCTGATCTCAGGTGATCCACCCACCTCAGCCTCCCAAAGTGCTGGGATTACAGATGTAATTTCTTGAGCCACTGTGCTGGCCCAAGAAACAGATGATTCACATTTTATACAAGTGATTCAAGAAATTAAAGTAAGAGGGAAAGTTTCCCACATAATTTTTTTCCCAATTCATTTTTGAAAAGAGCATAAAAACCAAAGGAAGCAAAAACAAGAAAAGTATAGGCTGGGCATGGTGGCTTACACCTGTAATCCCAGCACATTGCGAGACCAAGGTGGGTGGATTACCTGAGGTCAAGAGTTCAAGACCAGCCTGACCAACATGGTGAAACCTTGCCTTTACTAAAAATTCAAAAATTAGCCAGACATGGTGGCAGATACCTGTAATCCCAGCTACTCAGGAGGCTGAGACAGAAGAATCGCTTAGACCCAGGTGGTGGAGACTGCAGTGAGCTGAGATTGCATCACTGTACTCCGGCCTGGGTGACAGAGTGAGACTCTGTCTCAAAAAAAAAAAAAAAGAAAAATGAAAAAAGTATAGGCCAGTCTTAATTTTACATTTCTACAAAATTCTGAATTTCAGGAAACTAAAAAATGATGTCTGCCAGTCACGGCAGTGCACACCAGTATTTCAGCTACTCGGGAGGCTGAAGCAGGAGAATCACTTGAGACCAGGAGTTTGAGGCCAGCCTGAGCAACACAGCGAGACCTTGTCTCTTAAAAAAAAAAATCTTACAGCAATAAAGCAAGGACAATTTAACATTATAAAACATGTTATTATTGTTCACTTCATTAACAGATGACAGAAGAAAAAAGCCTTTGAACATCTCAAGAGATGCAGAAAAAGCATTTGATAAAATTTAATACTCATTTACAATATAAAAAAGAGTTTATAGCCGGGCGCGGTGGCTCACGCCTGTAATCCCAGCACTTTGGGAGGCCGAGACGGGTGGATCACGAGGTCAAGAGATCGAGACCACCCTGGTCAACATGGTGAAACCCCGTCTCTACTAAAGATACAAAAATTAGCTGGGCATGGTGGCACGTGCCTGTAGTCCCAGCTACTCGGGAGGCTGAGGCAGGAGAATTGCT
>PVKV010014415.1:0-57553 GCA_004027835.1 Alouatta palliata | reverse complement strand
GTGCCATCCTTACGGGCTGGGCGTGTGATCCTCAGGAGTCCACCGTGCCATCTTCATGGACTGGGCGTGTGGTCCTCAGAAGTCCACCATGCCATCTTCATGGACTGGGCATGTGGTCCTCAGGAGTCCACCGTGCCATCTTCATGGACTGGGCGTGTGGTCCTCAGGGTCTACTATGTCATCCTCATGGGCAAGGTGCGTGGTCCTCGGGTCCACTGTGCCATCCTCACGGGCTGGGCAAGTGGTCGTCAGGGGTCCACCGTGCCATCCTTACGGGTCTGTGTCTGTGCTTCCCCAAACCCTGGTGCCCTCTGCATCCTGCTGTGTTGCCAGCTGGCAGCTCGTGGGTCCCGCTGGCCTTCCCTGCTCTGCGGCCTCCTGGGTGTGGCTGCCGGCGGATCTGTGGTTCTGGCCACACGCAGGGCAGCCTCTGTCCAGCCCTGTCCTGCCTGCCTGCTTGTCTTCCCTTCTTGAGGGAGGTTCCCCCGTGAGAAGCCCCCGCACTTCCACCTCTGCGTGGGTGCTCGGCTGTTTTCCCTGATCATTCACTCAGAACATTCCAGCCGCTGTTCTTCCACAACAGGCAGGAGTCTAAGCTGAGTTCAGAAGGGAACAGACACAAATGTACGAGTCTGTTCCTGAAACCTGTGCAGCATAGCTGGGTAATCAGGCGTCCGTCTCGTCTACATAAAGCACAAAGCAGAAAAAGGAGGTTCGCAGGTTCCCAAGTTCACATTATGGATGTTTAAATGCCAGCTGTGAGGGAGTTTCTGTGCTTAGTTTGAGATGTTGGGACCGACATCTGTTGTGGCTGAGAGCATTGAGCAGGGCCGGTGTCAAGAGCAGGCAGAAAGTTCCGGATAGGTGGGCTCTGAGCTCGTCACTGAGCCACCAGCTGGTGGTGGAAGACGCAGCTGGGAAACTGGGGTGTCCTGCCGTGCCCCGGGAGGGGGGCTGTCACATCTTCTTTTACGTGATAGTAAGAAAATGTAGTTCTTATATCTTTGGGGTTTGAAGTGTTGGCACGCAAGAAAAATGAGTTGTATTTTCTAAAACGCTACATAAAAACGAGATGACTTGGACTGTTTTCCCCAAACAGATATTTGGAAACTGGACATTTGGGACGCTGGTGTTCACTGTGATGGTGTTCACAGTCACACTAAAGGTGAGTGCTCCCACGCTCTGTCACACTACGAGTGCTCCCACACTCACGTCCCTCCGTCACAGCAAATCCCTGCTGTCAGTCACACTAAAAGTGAGTGCTCTCACGCTCACGTCCCACAGCCCCAGCCACAGTGAATCCCTGTTGTCAGTCACACCAAAGGTGAGTGCTCTGATGCTCACGTCCCCCGCCCAGCCACAGCGAGTCACTGCTGTGTAGACCTCACCCCCTCTGAGCTCTCTGAATCAGAACTCCGTACTGAGGCTGGAAGCCACCTTGCACCCAGCCCAGGCCAACTCCTGAGGCACCCCGGGCGTCCTCATCCTGCTGTTTAAACAAGTAGTGCACAGCCACTCAGCACACTCGGCCACCCCATGTGCGAACCCCAAAGCTACGTCGAAGGAAACCTCAGGAGAGCGCCGCCTCTTGGTGAAAGAATTCAGGCTAGAATTCTTTTCAGTGACAAGTAGCCCTCCCCCTAGCGCCATCAAAATACATTTTAATTGGAGCAAATTAATGTATTTTGGAAAATTTCACTCTTTTTAAAATCCAGTGAAATTCTATACAGAATATATCATTGTGAAATCTCAAAATCTATCAGACTGAATCTTAAAAAGTGATACCGAAACATTCCTAAAGTGATTTTTTTAGATAGTGATATAAACAACACCTGAATCTAAACTCACTTTCTGCCAGACACAGTGGCTTATGCCTATAATCCCAGCACTTTGGGAAGCCGAGGCAGGTGGATCACCTGAGGTCAGGAGTTTTCGAGACCAGCCTGGCCAACATGGCGACATGGCCCTGTTGTTACAAAAAATACAAAAATTAGCCAGGCGCAGTGGTGCATACCTGTAATCCAGCTACTTGGGAGGCTAAGGCAGGAGGAGCGCTTGAACCCGGGAGGCAGAGATTGCATGAGCTGAGATCGCACCATTGCATTCCAGCCTGGGCGACAGAGAGAGACTCTGTCTCAAATAAATACATTTTTAAAAGTAACTTTCTTAGGTAGTGACATAAACAGCACCTTAATCTGAAGTAACTTTCTTCGGTGGTGATGTAAACACCTTAATCCATGGCCCCCGCGCCCTCATCTGGGAAATGATCCATGGCCCTTTCCCTGGGATCCGGGCTGTGGCGACACCCCCCTCCCTCTCCACAGGTGTGTGAGGTGTGGTTTCGCCTTCCTGAGCGGGTTTGTGTGGGCGTTGAGTCACCATTGCTGGGTCTCATGTTTGGTTTCATTTCTCGTCAGTTCCAGCTCTCTCACCTGTCTGTCACCGATCCTGACTGCTCGGATGACACCGTTCACTGCCTTTTTTTTTCCTTTTAGCTTGCATTAGACACACACTACTGGACTTGGATCAACCATTTTGTCATCTGGGGGTCGCTGCTGTTCTACGTCGTGTTTTCGCTTCTCTGGGGAGGAGTGATCTGGTAAATATCTGATAAATAGCTGATAATCTGGTAACTCTCACGTGATTGTTCCTCAGTCGTCCTGCACTGTTTTTTAATCGGGGGTTGAAGATGCATTTTCCAGCGAGGCTGCTGGTTGGGGCAAGTGTTCGTTGAATACCTGCTGTGTGCTGGGCGTCATGTGGGGTCCTAGGATACAGTTGGGGGGGGCAAGACACAGCGGGGGTCCCTGCTCCTGTGACCTGCACCTGCAGAGGGAGAGAGATGCTAACTGATAACAGCTAGTGATGAGTTCTGTGGAGGAACAGACCAGGATTCTACACCAGGAAACCTGTGTCAGATTGAAAGGCTAGAGATGACCTCTCAGAAAAAGTCATCATTTAAACTGAAACCTGGAAGAAGGGAGAAGGGCACCATCATTACAGCAAGTCCCAGCTGCTAACTGCCTCCCACACCGAGGCGCCAGCCAGGCATTTGACAGGTCCTGTCTCACTCCATCCTCACACACCACAGACGAGATGGGCCCGGGCGTGTGCATGGCAGGGCCAGACCTTGCCCACAGCAGCCTGACTCCCGGGGGAGCCTCTGGTTTGGGGGAGCAGCAGGAGGAGCGCAGGCCTGGGCGGGAGGAGGTCCTCAGTGGGAGCTGTGGCCAGTGGAGAGGGGCCAGGACCAGGCTGCAGAGCAGGCAGGGTAGCCTACGGGACCACCAGCTGTGGGGACCCTGGCTTGAGGCTGCCGTGGTCAGTCGAGTCACTGGAGGGCTGTGGGCAGAGCACAGCAGAGTTGGGTGGCTGTTTTAAAAAGCCCATGGTGGCTGCGTGTTGAGCTGGTGAGAGCGATACAGGCGGGGTGGTCAGTCCAGAGACTGTCACGGGAAGCCAGGAAACAACGCTGGGTGGTGGCCCCAGACCGGGTCCCAATCTCAGCCCCAGCACCGCGGCCTCTGCCACAGCCCTCTGCAGACCTGAGGCCAGGGAAACCCTCAGGACCCCTGACCTGGGCGGGATTCTCAGCTCAGGATTCGTCCCTCCGTATTCTCTTGTTCAGCCAGCGGCCCCTGGTGGCCCCGGGTCGCATTACACAGTCCCAGAGATGAGAGCTTCAAGGATTTCAGTCACCTGCCTGCCCCAGACAAGCCCGCCCAGCTCTAGCAAGCCCGGCCCGGCAAGCCTAGCTGTTCTAACAGCCCCGAAGGCCGTGGCTGAGTAAGAAGATTCCATCCCAAAACCTCTCTGACCATTCCTGGGCCTTGGAGTCAAGGGCCATGGCCCGTCCACCTGGGTAGAGCCCTGGCCTCTTGCTTCGTTTCCTAAAACACTGACCCTGAGTCTCTGATGTGCTGGGAGCTTGCCACGTCACCTCCGAAGACCCATCCTCCTGCCCGCCACCGGCACCGCATGGGTGCCCGCAGCCCCGTCCCGGGCCTGCCAGCAGCTCCTCGTCTCCCCGTCACCCACCGCGCGTGCTCCTGTTTCCCTTTGTGGACCACACCCCAGTTCACTGTGCTTCCTGGGGTGGGCCCCATCTCTGTGTTTCTGCCACTGTCCATAGTGCCTGGGACATGGAAGGCGAGTAGGAATCCTTACCGGGAGGCACGTATAGATGTCGTTCTGTGGACTCAGGCTGGCTGTGGGGTCACCGGTACCGCCTCCTTGCCAGCTGAGCTCAAGGAGCCCAACCAAGACATCTTCTTTGAATTATCCTCCTTCCAGGGAGGGCGTCATTGCCCGCGCTCAGCACACCCTTCCCATCTGATGGCCGAGGCGTCGGGATAGAAAAACATCCCCGTTTCAGTCCCTTTCTTTTTGCTTCTGTGAAACTGAACTTCAGAGACTCCTGTTTTCCTTTTGAAATTATGTCACAGAATTCCTCCTTTTGTTCCTCTTACCCCAGCATTGCCGGGAGGGTCTACGTTCATTTTTGACATGACAAATTCACAGCAGGCTATGTGGCTTGCCAAGCAACTCTCACTGACAAAAGTGCAAACTCCCAGGACAAGCGACCCCTTCCAGTGAGTACAGAGGCCATCCCCGGCGAGTATAGGCCTCAGCTGCGGCTTCTCTTCCCTGCCCCTCAGGCCGTTCCTCAACTACCAGAGGATGTACTACGTATTTATCCAGATGCTGTCCAGCGGGCCCGCCTGGCTGGCCATCGTGCTGCTGGTGACCGTCAGCCTCCTTCCCGACGTCCTCAAGAAAGTCCTGTGCCGGCAGCTGTGGCCGACGGCAACAGAGAGAGTCCAGGTATGGAGCGTCCCCAGCCGGGGGCAGGGGTGCCTCAGTGCCCTGGCCTCGGGACTGGGAGATGACCATTTTGACAGATAGCGTGAAAGGTTTGGGTTCCTGAAAATGTGATCAGTCCAAGTATCACTAATGAGATTCCCAGTAACGCATCACGTTAAACATCAGGGAGATTTGATGACCGATGTTTATGTTTCAACCTAAACAGTCATCCGAAATAAGACACAAGAGAAAAAGATGAATATAAAAGGCAATTATTTTATGTAAATGCAAGACTTTTTAAAATTAATCATTACTTTAAAAGGCTGAATTACATAATTTTTAAGGATGGTAAGTTTGGCTGGAAAGGGAAGCATGTATATCAGGAAATGCTGGTATTGGTGTGACTGCTTATCTTCCACACGCCCAGGTCTCAGCCACAAGCAGAATTCTGGGTCCAGGGAAGACGATGCTGAGTGCCCCCCGCCCAGGTGCAGGGTTCGACAGGTGTGAGGACTCAGCCTCTGGCCCCCCATCCTTTGCAGCAGCTGGGCTCTGGCTTCAAGCTCAGGCCTGGAGTCTGGGGACAGCCCAACCCTAAATCAGGGGCAGTGACCGTGCCTTCTGCTGCTGTCCCAAGAAGCCTGCCTGCCCTCGGAGGGCCACTGCACCTGTCACAGGACTCTGTAAATGCAGGTTCTCAAGTTGCATTCCCACCAATTTTTTTTTTTTTTTTTTTTTTTTTGAGACAGAGTCTTGCTCTTTTGCCAGGCGCCGGGCTGGAGTGCAGTGGTGCGATCTTGGCTCCCTGCAACCTCCGCCTCCCGGCTTCAGGCAATTCTCCTGCCTCAGCCTCCTGAGTAGCTGGGAACTACAGGCTTGCGCCACCACACCCAGCTAATTTTTGCTTTTTAGTTGAGACAAGGTTTCACTATGTTGGCCAGGATGGTCTCTATCTCCTGACCTTGTGATCTGCCTGCCTCAGCTTCCCAAAGTGCTGGGATTACAGGCGTGAGCCACCACGCCTGGCCCATTCCCCAAAATTTCTAATTGCCCAGTGAGGTGGGGCCCTGGACTGGGCAGGGCAGAAGCCCTGTGGGGAAACGAGGGGTGGGGAGGCCCTGACAGTGGCCACTCCTGCAGGGTGTGAGGCTGCCTAGGACGGACACAGCGGCACAGGTGGGAGGAAGACAGGGAGCAAGGGCGTTGTGGGGCCCCAGCCCTGACTCACTCCTGCAGCTCAGACACCCGGGGCCCGGCTCCCAGCTGGGAGGGAAGACAGGTCGCCCTCCCTCGGGAGTACAGGCCCACCCGCCCCCGCCTTCAGCAGTCAGAATGGGATCCTGGCTTGAAAGCTTTCTTGGGACGTTGGTGCCGATTTAAAATGTTGAAACTGACGCTGCCAGTTCCTGGCACTCCCTCCTTCATGCCTCCTGCCACAGTTTGTAAAATCAGAGCGAGCAAAGTTCACAGTGAGGAGATCCCCTCTCAGCATAGTGAAGATGTCCACACACAGCTCCACTGCCTCGGGGACCACGGGCAGGAGAAATGCAACAGGACGCACGTATCAGCTGCCTCTAAGACGGTCCCACCGAGGGGCCTCCCTGCAGGGAGGCGAGCCCTGCCTGTGACCAGCCAGTGGTCAGGAGCCGGGGCCCAGGCTGAGACTCCATGGCCCCCAGTGCTTCAGGGAAACGCTGGCACCAGGCAGCCACTGCCCAGCCCTGTGACGGCCTCGGAAGCAGCTGTCCGATGGTGCTTTTCTCGAAGCGTGGTCCTTGGCTCCTGATCTCTTCAGCCGCACGGCTCCACAGCAGGCACACATGTTATGACAGAGTTCTGCACATGGGACACGTGTCATAACCACATCCCATACATGGGGACGTGGCAGACAGGCAGGTCACGAGGACACCACGCACAGAGGAGGCGGCAGGGCTGCGTCTGACACCGAGAGCAAGCAGGTACAGCTTGGGGGTGTCCGCTGGGCCCCCAGCTGTGGCCACAGCAGTGTGGCTCGGGGTTTATGAGAGTCTCAGCCCTACCTGGCCCCAGGGCGCTCATGGATGCAGTGGTGGTTGGTCAGAGACACCCGAGCACACAGCAGCTGAACTCAGGGGGTTAGGAGGGCCTCTCCCCCAGGACTCTGGGCTCTTCATGACAGTATGCATGCAGCTCCCAGAGTCGGGGCTGCCGAGAGCCATGCCCCCCCGGACGCATCTGACCACAGGCCTTCCGCGGTGCAGCCCGTTCTCAGGGTGGGCAGACCTCAGGGGCACTGTGGGAACGCCAGTCGGGACCCTCCCCGTCCCACCCTTTGTTTAGAAGCCCCTATTCTGCTGTGGGTCTCGGCGTCCCACAAGAGCCCCAGCAACCCTTATGAAAAACCACACAGGGGCCTGCAGGAGGCATAAAGCCGGGGGTGGAGTGCTGGCAGGTCACGGCAGGGGCACCAGAGTCTGTCCAGAGTGGCCAGGTGAACGCGCATGTGGTGGTGAGCCTCTGACTAACTCCGCTCTTTCTCTTGTTTCTCTTTCCTTCCTGTGTTCTTCTGTCTTCTGACCGCCTTGCCTAAACTCTCACACCTTGCTCACACGCCCGTGTGTGTGGCCACTGACCTCGGGACTCAGACTAAGAGCCGCTGCCTTTCTGTCGAGCAGTCAACCATCTTTATGCTTTCTCAGACTTCCAGCAGCCTGAGTTTCTGACGGAACAAGGTGATACTCCCCTGCCTTCCGCACACTTGGGACGGTAGACCCAGGGCAGCAGGGATACACCCATCCCCAGAGCCCCAAGTCCACACGCTCTAGCGCAGCCTCCTCCAGCCACCAGGCACAGCAGCCCCACATCGGGAAGCCCACCACCACTTCACCTTCAGACTGATGGTGGGCTATGTTTTCCATCAGTCACAGGTAACCAGGGTTTCTCCCTCAGCATCCGTCCACACAGCCCGAGACCCCACCCGTGAAGGCTCAGACACAGCTGACAGTGAGAGTCGGCCATCTGACCCCTCACACAGGTGTCAGAGGGGTCCCTAGGCAGGAAGGTGTGGTCACCCAGGCCCTGAGCTCAGCACACCCTTCCCTCCACAGCCTGCAGAGCAGGGACCACCAGGCCTCCTCCCTCACGCACCCACTCCCGTGCCCATTCTGCAGCTGGAAAGACTGAGGACAGCTAGGATCACATGGTGTGCTCAGGACCCATGCATATTTCAGAAAAGGGGAGCCAGGCTGAGCCACACAGCTGGAGACAGGGACAGAAGTGTTTGGTGTCAAATGTTTGACCAAATTCCCATTTTACGTTTCTTTAAATGAAGACTTCATTGTTTTTTAAAAAAGCGTTTTATTAATAATTTGCCTTAAAAATGGCTACCCTGGCCCTTCTGGGCAACGTAGAGGTGTTCACACGCCACTTTCCTGTGGTGGCGTCCGTGGTCAGAGCTCCCGTCGGGGTGGAGGCTGCAGGGGCCACGCATCGTCAAGTCACCTTCTTTCAGCCGTGTGCTCCTGCGCCGTGTGCTTGGACCCCTGTGGGAACACCAGTGGGGACCCTCCCCGTCCCACCCTTTGTTCACACACATCTCAGGGTCAGTGATGCTTTGGAAATGCATGCCTAGTATTACTGTTTTACCAAATGCAGCTTAGAAAAATGCCCGGAGCAGAAAAAGCCTTCTTTCCCTTTAACAACATCATCCTCTATATATTTTAAACACTATTTTTAGCTGCCCACATGGTCCTTTTTTAAGTCCAAGTAATTAATAGGAATCAAAATTTGTCTGATTTAATGTCATCAGAATTTGTTAGATTAAATTACAGAATTTCATTTCACCGTTTTCATGCTTGAAAACATTTAGGATGAAATTACTAGGAGCACTTTAATAAGTCATAGGAGGTCCTTAAGAAACAGTAAATCACACCAACTCTGGGATAAAAATAAACATTGTAACTATCGCTGAAGTGCGCTGGGCGCTGATTTGCTTCTGACCATGTGCAGAAGCTGAGCCCGGCCGCTTAGAGACGGCGGCACGGAGGTTGTCCTGTGCCCTGCGAGGCCTCGGGCCCCAGCGTGACCCCTGCAGGCAGGGCCAGCACGTACCTGAACACAAAGTGCCCGGCTCACACAGGACACGCTGTGGTGCTGAGACCACCTGCGTTCCGCAAACCTAGACATGTCAGCAGTCCTCACGCGGGCATACGCTACTTCAGAAGGATGGCTGCCTTTTAACCTGTTCCTACGGAAAAGAAAAACCTTGCGGGCATCAGGTGTATGCGTTACATATGTGCAGCTCACATATGTAAGCCCGTGCTGGCATCCCTCTGTGTATCTGTCCGCATGCAGTTCACTTCTCCATCGCTGTCCCTGGGAAGGCTGACGGCCTCATCCCTTGTTTCCTGCTTCTCCTCGCCCGGACATTTGCCCACTCGGACCTGCAGTTCCAAGCTCTGGGTTCTTCAGCTCCTGCACTTCCCTTATTCTTTGAATAGACTAAGCCTTGGCTGCAAGATCTCAGTGGAGCTCTGTGAGCACATTGGCCTCAGGACACTCAGCCGCAGGGCCCTGGCAGAGCGGCTCCTGGGGCTGGCTGGCTGCCGTGGAAGTGGGCGTGTGGCCAGATGTGTGGCTTCAGGATTGCAGAGGTGCCCGTGGTCCTTCCAGCTGAGGGACTCAGACCCTCTGCCTCCCACAGGTGCCGTGACCTGTCCAGAGGCTGCCTCAATTCTGGGCTTGGGCTCCCTATGGGAGCGGTCCTGCTGGGACAGTGTCTTTTTTCCCGGAGAGGCCCCAAGCCCTTGCCCTGGCAGCTCCATGATGCCCCATGCAGACTTTAACAGGGGCTCAGAGCCTCTTCCTGCTGGGGCCCACAGATGGTGCAGGCAGAGGCCGGGGTGCTCCTGGTGCCCATGGGTGCCAACTCAGCAGCCCCACGTGGCCCATGTCGGGCGGCACCGCTCAGTGTCTTTCCTCGCCTTGCAGAGGGGCGCGAAGCACAAGGCTCCGGTCCAGGCCGCACAGAGCAGCGACAGGCCCCTCCTGAAGGATCTCCTACGGCGGCCAAGGCACAGTTAGCTTCACGCTAGGTAACGTGCGGCCACTGGGCGCCGCCCGCGTGTCGTGACTCAGACCTGTTTTCCTCCGAAGTTTTGCTGTGCTGTGCTGTGCTGTCTTTGATAACAAAGGTTCACAGTGCAAAAGAGCAGCCCCCTTTACACACACATGCGTTTGCTGTCCCAGGTAAGTGGCACGCCTGACGGCAAGCTGACTGCACATGGAACATGCTGTGCACACGCACACAGGTGTACACGCACCCCAGGTGCACGCCACGCAGCCTGAGCAGGCCCGGCGACGTCAGATACCGGCTCACCATCCTGGTCTTTCGGGAGAAACAGCTTTACAGGCCTCACAGGAAGGAGCCTGCTTTGAAATCACATGTGGATATTGCATGATTCACGTGGAACCTGGACCCAGGCAGGCCAGCCAGAACACATAGCTTGTCACCTGTCTGACAGCTGTGGAGGCCGTGAAGACACCTGCTCCTGCCGGCGTTTCCGTTGCCCCCTGGTCTGAAAGTGGGCTGACCTGGGGACGGCCCCCCAGCAGACGGTGCACGCTGCCTGTCAGAGCTGCAGGGCCTGTGCACATGCAGGGCCCCGATGGGCTGTCAGTAAGAAGCCATGCAGGCCCCATCCGTGTGGTGACACCCAAGGCAGCAAGCTGAGGGGACACAAGCCAAAGACATCCAGCACGACACCAGCCCGGTCCCTGTGGGGTGGGACCTCCCCTCTCTGGGGCAGTGCGTGAGCTGTTACGTCCGAGGGTCTCTGGGTACGGGACAGCATTTGAGCTCTCACTGCACAGGACGCCAGCTACAGGAACCTATGGAGGTTTCCTGTCCATGGCCTGTATTCCTGGGGCCCCTGGGTTCTTCCATGGGATGGTGGGACGGGAGGACAGTACAGTGTTAGTACCGAAAAGGAGAGGTGCTCGTTCCTACACAGAGACCCCTTGCCTCTGTGTGGCTTCTCTGGGGGTGGTGGGTGGGGGGGGGTGGATCCCACCTGACATGCCCTCAGGATGAGGCCATGTCCTGAGTTGAGTCTAGCAATTCCTGCAGGAGGTGACGGTCGTGAGTGTGTCCCAGAGTGACTCAGGCAGCCCCATGGGGATCCCTCAGACTGACCGTGTGTCTCTCATTCTCTCAGCAGAATGGGTGCGCACAGCCTTGGGACCAAGACTCAGAATTCACCCCTCTTACCTCTCTGCAGAGCCCAGCCTACCAGAGCACCTGTCCCTCGGCCGCCTGGAGCGGCTCCAGGCCTCAGCAGGTGATGCTCGCGGTCTGGAAGGGGAAGGTGTCCACGGAGCCCCCACTCGCCCCCGGCTGTTCTCATCACTGCTGCAGTTCCAGCCCAAGGCATGGCTGCCCTGGGTCCCTCGTGGGAATGCTCGTGTGATGGGCGACCCCAAGCCTGTGGAGACTGTGCTTGTGCCTCTTCCTGGCCCCCAGCAGGCAAGGAGGGGCCACAGGCCTTGCCTCGAGTGTGGCCGTTGGCCATCTGGACTAGCGCTGCGGTTCTTCAGCCACAGTGGTGGCCTCCAGGCATTCAGCTCAACTCAGAAGGGACATTCTGCCGGCGCCGTCAAGAAGAGGCCGTCCCCCCAGGCCTGTGTCTTCACCCACCTGCCGTCATCAGCCTTTGCTGTCACTGGGAGAGAAGAGCCATCCAGGCACCCATGGTGGCCCACGTGTGGACGCTGCCCGCTGCCGGGTCCTGCTTGCCTGGCCACCGCCCGTGCCCTCTATAGGGCGAGGTGAAGCTGTGGCAGTGTGTCCTTTACTCAAGAACCCTCAATCCTCATGCTGTGGGAAGGGCCAGGTCACTCAGATGCTGTCATCCCCACTGACACAAGGCTGTGCCCTGCTCATCTGGGAGCGTTTCCCCGAAGTTAAGGCTGAGCCCGCCTGCCCTGTGTGTCAGGCTGGCTGAGTTGCGATCACTTCCCATCACCGGCAGTCTCTTGGAGAAAGCAGTGCCACGTGGGAGGACAGGGCCATGCCAGCAGCTCCCGGCCCTGCAGCAGAAGCGCCAGGATGTCCATCAGCCACTCACCTGAGCACAGAGCCGTCAGCCCACCCCCACCACTTTTATGGGAAAATGTTGATTTTGTGGGTGCAAGGGACAGGGGGACAGATACTTGGCTGTGAAGGGCAGACATCCTCTGTCCCCATGGAGAGGTGACCACCAAAGTGGTGTTCACGCCCCAAAACCTTTGGGCTGATGGGGGTGGCCCACAGGAAGGGGGTCAATCCCAACAGGCAGCACTGCGCCCCCGCCCGCCTCCCACGCGGCAGCTCCACCTGCCGGGCTCTGCCTCCCCACGTCTCCTTGTCCCCGCGTCCCCACATCCCCACACAGGGCTCTCCTTCCTCTTAGGATTCTGTTCAGCGCAGCTCTGGGTGGGTTAGCAACCCGACAGCTGCTGTGATAGGAAGTCCCTGTTGCTCTCTATACCGGCATTTCTATTTCTAGAAACCTTTACGTAGCCTTAATGGTCCTTAAAGAAGACATTTCAGTGTGAAATTGACTGCAGACGCTGAAACTGCTGCCTTTCGGGAAAACACCACCGGATGCGCAGGGGCCGCCCTCACGCCCGCCCGCAGGCACCGCGCCGGGAAACGGCTGCGCCGGGAAGCCCAGGGCGGTTTCGAGGTGCTTGGCAGCGGGTGTGTTTGGAAGCTCAGATTTCACCATTTGATTGTATAATCTTTTACCTAGAAAATATTTATTTGAACTAGAGGATAAATCAACGGTGAGAACAGTGAACACAGTGGCTGGGATGAACTAAGGTGACAGACAGCACACCAAAGATTAGGGTAGTGAGCAGACAGAATGCAGAGGACTCCACGCTGTCCCGAGGGGCCGCCCTGGCTCGGCAGCCCTGCCCACGCCACCCCCACAAACAGTGGTGTGTGCATTTTTACAGCCCTTTTTAAGAACCCAATATGGGTATAAATGTAATACCTGTAGGGGGACAGGTTCTGTATGTTCAGTTAACAAATTATTTGTAATGTATTTTTTTAGAAATCTTAAAATTGCCTTTGCACTGAAGTATTTTCATAGCTGTTTATATCTCTTTTATTCATTTATTTAACATATGGTCTAATTTTAAAACTATGTTTTTAAAGCTTTCCTTTTTAAGTTTATGAAATTTTGGCCACTTTACATTTAGATTCTGGGGAGAGTATTGACTGAATGTTCCAATCTCTGATGAATGTGAATTTCTAGGTTTGATTTTATTCTCTACACACACCTCTTCCTTTCTTGGTATTTCTGGTGGCGGTGATTAGTTGAACAACATATTTAAGGTACGATAATTTGCTACGCTTTTTCTTTACAGTTTATTGCAGTTTCATCTGCTTTCTATGTTTTGTTAATTTCCATCCTTCAGCCTTAAAAATAGAAGATTCTCACATGAAGGGTTAGTAAAAGCTGGGGCCCAGTTCTGCTGTGTCGAAGTCACCACGTACCTCTGACAAGTCTTAGTGTGACAGTCACTAAACTTTTACACACTCCCAAACGTCTTTTTAAAAACTGCTTGGGAAATTATTAAATGAATGTGCCTGATAATTTGAAATAGACAAGCGGCACAGGACAAAAAAGGTTGGGAAGACCCTCAGTGACTGACGTTGCAGCTGTGACTCCATGCGGTTTTCCACCTCACAGTAGTTAGTATTTACTTGCCTTAAACTAACTTTGAAGCAAGTAATGTCAACTTTAAGCACTTTGTTTTTAAAAATCTTATTTGCTGCTGCACATGTTAATAAATTACTAACTTGTAACTCAGCATGTTGGTGAGATACACGGTTGCTGCTCCACACCCAGTCCCTGTCACAGACCGTGTGTCTCATACACGCACAGGCGGGCCCGCTGCACGTGAGTTCCCTTAGCTTTGGCTCCACTTCGCTCACAGCCATGTACACATGCAGGCTTGCACACGGGAGCATACGCATACATACGCACATGGACGCACAGGCGTGCAAGCTCCTACAGGCATGCATGCACACAAACGTGTACACAAGTGTGTGTGAGCTCCTACACGTATACACACACACATAAGGACACCACAAAAGCGTGTGTGACCTACACACACAGGCAATCCATGCATAGGTGTACACATACCACAGGCACATGAAAGCCCCTACACACACAATGCATGCATGCACACACACCACAAACAAGCTAAGTTCCTACACATGGACGCGTGAGTACACACATGCATGTACGTTAAGCACACGTACAAGCTCCTACGGGCTGCTCTGACACACCTATGCGCACCAGAAATATGTATGAGCTTTTATACCTGTACACATGCATGCACACACATGTACATTCACTACAAACGTGTGCAAGCTCCCACACACAAGCACATGTACATACACCACAGACATGAGTTCCAAGGCATGTAAACACACGTGCACACACGTGAGCTCCTACACCCGTACATGCACATGCACACACCCCCAGACGTGCAGGCCCCTGCACTCTTGAATACATACATGTGTGCGCACACATGTATACACACATGAACACGTGTGCACACGCGAATGCATACACACATGTGCCACAAACAAATGCACCCCCGCCTGGTGTCCCACACTGCATTCTTCCTCCTTCCTGAGGGCCCTGTGAGGGGCCTCTGTCCAGGCATGGGAAGATGGGGCTCCCCAGACCCTACCCCATGCCTCCATGCAATGAAGAGTCCTCCTCCTGGTAGAATGTCTGGGCTTTGCAGAGGAGGCCCCCGCGGTGAAACCGCAGCTTCACTTACACAGCTTCTCTGTGAGCAACGCTTGGTGCCCTGGACAAGGCCCTTTCCCCTTCAGGGAGGTCCAGCCCCACAAGATGAAATGGCCCCTCGGCTCAGCCCTAAACCAGGCGGCCACAGCAGAACTGGCTGCACCAACAGCACACCTCATCCCTGACACGTCAGGGAGCACGGCCAGCCTTCTGCCACAAGCCAACTAGCCAGGGCCACAGCCTCTTCAAGCCCCAATCAACCCAGCCTGTGTCTGAGCAGACACGGCGAACAAGCAGGTCACACAGCCTTGAGGGAGGAGGCCAGACACGGGCAGCCTCTCCCACAGGGTGACCATTCGGCTTGCCGAGCGTTTAAACACATGTTTAGACGTGCTGTTGTGACTCCACTGAGTTGAGCCTCGGCCCAGGGTCCAGTGCCATAGCAGGAAACCTCCAGCCTCCTTCTTCAGACCACTCTGTTCATGTGTTTTGCACTGACTCGTGTTCAGTAACACAACCACTTTTATTTATCTTACTGTTATTTATTTGACAACTCAGTGTCTAACAGCTTGATAGGCAGGTCCTCGCATCCTACATTTCTTTAGGAAGTTATCCATTTGTAACTTTACAAACAGGAAAAATATCAGTCGGCAAATACGATCTTTTTTTTATTTTTAGCTGAAGGTGGGTGAACTTGAACGAAAATGGTTGTCATGTTGTGTCTGTAAGCAGCTTTGATGGGGATGTGTTAGAAGTGTCATGAAAGTATGATTCTACTTTTGCAGAAAAAAAATCTAAAGATCAATTTATATAGCTTTATTTTTTACCTTATCAAAGTATACAGAATTTTAATATGCATATATTGTGTCTGACTTAAAATTATAATGTCTGTGTTACCATTTAAAATGTCTATTCATTATGTAATGTAATAAAAGAAGGTCTTCAAAAATATATTTATGTATTTAACATGAAGGTATCCATAGTTGTCATCATCATAAATACTGGAGTTTATTTTTAAATTATTGAACATAGTAGGTGCATTTAACATAAATCAGCTCCACACAGTAACATTTAACCGTTAATTCATTAATCTGCTTTGAAAAATTAAATTGTGAATTAAACCAAATATAACATTTCTGTAAAGTTTATTTTGTATGCTCCTGTTTTTAACTTTTATTTCTGTAGATAAACTGACTTGATAACATTATATTGGACTTTTCTCTAGATTATCTAAGCAGGAGACCTGAATCTGCTTGCAATAAAGAATAAAAATCTGCTTCAGTTTCTTCCATAAAGGAAATCCCACAAGCGGCCTGTACATTGTCTGCTAGGTGGAAACAGTATAGTAAGAACGCCTTCTCAGGGTGCTTCTGTGTGGGATGGAGGCGAAGAGCCCAGTGTGAGTGCTGTGGGCCCTCCCTGGCTGTTGCCTCGGCCACCACCCCCCGCAGAGACACCAGGTGTCCTGGGTGCTGACCGCCCTGGACGCCAGGGCCTGCACAGAAAGGGAAACTCAGGACCGGGTTTCCCAACCTTCTGGTTCATCCACACTGATCTCTGCCAAGCCCCTGCCTGCCACCTCGTTCTTGGGGTGTAGGCGCCCCCTTTCTATCTCACTTCTCCCTTCCTCTTGACCAAACCCCAGCCTCCTCCAGGCTCTTCAGCCTCCTGGGCTCAGTCAGCCGAACCCAGCTTTGTCCACTCTGAAGTGGAGGGCACTTCCCACTACCCCCTGCCCCCTGCCCCTCCCAACACTGGCAGAATTCTGGGTGCTGCCACGGAGCCCCCATAATGCCCCTTGGCCTCTGAGACCGTGGCCTTGTCCCAACCCTGACCTCGCCCTCTCTCAATCCCGCCTGGCCCCCGGCCCTGCCCGTGTCATCCTCTGCAGTCTTGTGCCTTGTCTGGGAACACCAACTTCAGAACACCACCAGCTTCCAGCTCCTGAGATCCCGGCTCCATTGGCGCGCCGGGAGAGGGGCCTTCATGTGAATCCTAGACTGGCCCTGCTGGCCGGTGCCTGACTAAGTCCTGCCTGGCACACCTCCTCTCCCTGCCCAGTCACCCGCTTCCCACGCTTCCCACGGAGTCTCAGCTCAGGGCCACCTGGGAAACACCTCCGGGAGGGGTCAGCGGGCGGGCCCTGCTCGAAGGCTGGAATCCTAACCATGGGGGTTTTCCTGGCTCCTGAACACCACCAAGTCGGGCTGCGTTTCACGCGCAGCACGCAGGCAGGGCTCAGGAAGCACCCGCAGGTGAATGACATGCAGCCTCGCTGGGTTTTCTCCGAAATGCTTTGCTCTCGCTCTTGGATTCTCAGCATCTTAATGTGGGCTTACCTTCACCTTTCCAGCTCCTCACCCTGAAGCCATCTTCCCCACAGCTGTCTCTTCCTCTTGTAGCAGGAAAACAGATACTGCTGTGATTTTGCAGGGTGTGGGGACAAGAGGGGAGGGGCAGAGCAGGCTGGTTCCAGGGGTGGCACTGGGGCTGGAAGGCCTAGCCCTGATGAGTGACCCAAACTCGCTCCACCTCCCCTTGCTCTCCAGACAGAAGACACCAATCCAGAAAGCGAGATGCCCAGTGACCCTGCCCACTGCCTGGGGAGGAGGAGGCCTGGCCCTCCCCACCCGCCAGAGCCTCCTGGGGAAGCCCGAGGGGGATACAAGCTTGCCCTCCTCTCTGGCCCATCTGTCCTGTGCCAAAACTGCAGATGCTAAGTCACTGGGGACCTCTGTGGGTGTTTAGCAATGTCATCATCCACACAGGCCACCTGAGACCCCACGGCATTGGTGCTGCACGTGGACCTGAATGGGAGCGTCTGTGTGCCTGGAGCAGTGAGAATGGAGGCAAGCATGGGCCCGTGCAGGATCTGAGCTTAGGTGCGTCCGGGTGGGCTCCTCCCGAGGCTGCTGGAGCCCCTGAGGCCGAGCCAGATGGTGCCTGCGCAGTGCGGAGCCAAGACCTCGGTGCCTTCGTTCTGCAGGCGGGCGTGAGGGAGGGGCAGTGCCGCTGTCTTGTCTAGGCAGGGTGTGTGCAGATCTGGGGGCTGGAGGAGGCCAGGGCAGCGCTGTCCTGCTCCCTCTAGCCACCCAGAACCCCAGAGGGACCAGGCCCGAGTCTGCCTACGGAGTGTCCAACACAGAAAGGCAGATTCCGAGACACACCGGGGCAGCCACAGGTTACGAGGGGGCCCTGCGGTCTTTTCTTTGTAAGTGGGAGGACACGGTCACCGCTTCCTTGGCTGTGTAAGGCAAGCACAAAGGTGTTTCCCATCTAAGGTACGGTCACTCCTTTTCTTTCCCATGCAGACGTCTTCGTGAGAGTGATGCCTTCACACAAAGCGTTTTATCTCCACTGGTAAGGTTTCAAACACAAAGTCGAGAAACTGGAACAATTTGGAAGCAGATGAACCTTCCTAAACTGCTCCTGGGAACAGTGTCCACAAGCGATGCCCTGGAAGGATTCCAGCCTTTGCGGTCATGGGCATGTGTGCCACAGCTTCCCAGGTTCCTGCTACCGAGCTCGCTGTAAGTGCCACACAGCTCAGCCGTACGCCCCGCTCCGTGTGCAGAGCCCAGACATGCGTGCAGAGTCCGCAGCACAGCGTCCATCCGGCCTTCCCCACAGCGTCACCTGTGGGATCCCCTCATTGGTGGGTAGTGACACCCTGGCAGGAGTTCTCCCTGAGGTCTCTGCTCCTGCTGCCCTCACGGGGAAACCCGTTTGTGTGGGTGATCTCCTGGCGCCCCACGGGGCTTCTGTGGCAGTGGGTGATCTCCTGGCACCCCACGGGGCTTCTGTGGCAGTGGGTGATCTCCTGGCGCCCCACAGGGCTTCTGTGGCAGTGGGTGATCTCCTGGCGCCCCACGGGGCTTCTGTGGCAGTGGGTGATCTCCTGGCGCCCCACGGGGCTTCTGTGGCAGTGGGTGATCTCCTGGCGCCCCACGGGGCTTCTGTGGCAGTGGGTGATCTCCTGGCGCCCCACGGGGATTCTGTGGCAGCGGCTGATCTCCTGGCGCCCCACGGGGCTTCTGTGGTTATGGGTGATCTCCTGGCACCCCACGGGGCTTCTGTGGCTGTGGGTGATCTCCTGGCGCCCCACGGGGCTTCTGTGGCAGTGAGTGATCTCCTGGCGCCCCACGGGGCTTCTGTGGCTGTGGGTGATCTCCTGGCGCCCCACGGGGATTCTGTGGCAGTGGCTGATCTCCTGGTGCCCCACTGGGATTCTGTGGCAGTGGCTGATCTCCTGGCGCCCCACGGGGATTCTGTGGTTATGGGTAATCTGGTGCCCCACTGGGCTTCTGTGGCTTTGAAAGCTGGTGCAGCACAAAGGGCTTGCCCAGCCCTGACAAGCCGGGCACCAAGGGCAGCCTGTGATGCGCTGCTCTGGGCCTTTGTCTTGGCTGAATTAATTTCCTCTTGAATCGCCTCCACTTGAGAATCCGCCCTTGCCTCTCCTGAAGGCGCACAGATCTTGGGTTTTGTCTTCTGTATTTTTGCTGCATTGGTTTACCGTGTGCTACAGTGGAAAGCTTTCATGGGGAGAAGGCGTTCTGGCTTCTTGTCTGTCTGTCTGTCCCCGAGGGCTGCGGGCCAGCCCCATGCCCATCCGTGGTGTGCAGGCAGAGGCACCTTTCAGGATATCAGTTGGAAATCCTTGCTTCCTGGCAAAGTACGTTCCAGCGTGCTGCCCGCTGCCCATGGGCCTGTGGGTTTGAGCCTGCACCCTGCACGAATGTGTGAAGCCGGGTCGTGGCTGGCTGGGGTCACTGCCTGTGCCCTCCTTTTCTGCACCTGCAGTTCCGTCAGCTTGCACCTCCTGCAGGAGACCCTCAGGGCGGGGTCCCATGAGCAGCCTCCTTTTGCACTTTTACTGCTCAATTAAATGATATTTAACTCAGCCTGCCTGGCAGTCTGACAGAATGTGTGATGTTATCAGAGGGTCTTTGATGCCAGCATGAGAAACGGGGTGCGGTCTCCAAAAAACCACGTAAGAAACACCCAGTGGGCCCACTGTGGCCTTTTTAACTGTGGCACCTTTGAGAAGGAAAGCCTGCTGCAGTCCGACTCAGCGCTCCCAAATGCATCGCTAGTGACAAGCCCTTCCTATCCCTGTGGCTAATTATGTGAAGAAACGTTACTGGGTTGAGGGAGTTCCCTTGGGTTTAATTTCCTGTCCTTCTCAAATCATCCCTCCTCCTTCCCGGAGCCTGGCCTCCCCTTTCCTGCCCCTGCTGGCAGGTTCTGCCCTTCCTGGACCCCTCTCCTGCCCCTGCACAGGTCTCTGCCGGGCTTCTCCACGCTGGGAGGGCAGATTCCCCAGTGGAGCCACTCCCTGCAGGTCGTGTGGGGACCGGGGTCCCAGCACAGTCACTGCTGCTGCTGCTGCTCCAGGGAGCAGAAGTCCAGTCCCTGAACACGCCAGCTCCCCTCGGGAGAAATTCTGCAGCCAGGCATGGTCCACAAACCCTCCTCCCAGACTCTGCCTGTCTCTGCAGCACACACCTGTCACCTGTCAGCGTTCTCACCTCAATGAGCACAGAGTGGTGGGCTGCACTTTCCGCTGCCTGCCTTGTTAATGGTTATCTCCCTCCTGCCAGAGCTTTGTTTTCATTTCTTTCAAACAGGCTTCCTCTTTTTTTCCCACTAAATGGAGCCATTTTAAACCCCCAACTGAAAGTGCAATAGTCTATATCTGGGTCCACATTTTTCACGCTTTCACTTTTTATGCCACTTCATTTGTTTGTTTGTTTTGTTCTCAATAAACTGTTTCCACTGAACCTCAGAAGACACAATAATTAAATGGTGGGGTCTTTCATCGTTTTTTTGCAAACAACTGCTGCTGCACCCTTAGGTACCAAAGTGAGGCCTCCATGGCAGAGGCACAGTGTCCTGTGCTGTGACCACAGGCTCCTTACCCACTCCAGTACTGGGGAGGGAGGTGGGTTCTTCTCCTTTTTTACCCTAAAAGAGACATGGGAAGCCCTAGCCCTTCTGATACATTTCTGGGCAGCCCTGATTTCCGCTGTTAACCTAGTTAACTGGTCATCTGCTCGGCAGTACTGCTGGGAGCTCTGTGTGCACTAACCCATGGACCCGAGGGTGCTGGGAGCTCTGTGTGCACTAACCCATGGACCCGAGGGTGCTGGGAGCTCTGTGTGCACTAACCCGTGGACTCGAGGGTGCCCGGGAGCTAAGCACATTCTGATTCGGCTGCACAGATGAGAACACAGGCCAGAGGGTTTCTTATCTGATGTCACAGGCTGGTCAACTCAGCTGGGCCACACCCCAGTGGCCCCAGCCCTGTTCCACCTGCCCCAGCTTTCTCCTGGGAAGCTGCAGGGAAGAGTCCAGCTAGGGCGATCCCAGCTGGGGCCCTGTGGGGCTTCAGAATGGACACAGCTTCCCTGCCAGCCGGCTGAGATCCAGGGGGGCAGGTGGAACCCCACTTTACAGGTGAGCCCAAGGAAGTGGGGCCTGGGCCCCCGTAAGACCTCCAACCAGTTCCCTGGTCCAGCTCTTTCCCCTCTGGGTGGAGCGAGGGTAACTCCAGGTGGCAGGAACTGCACCCCTTAGCCCCGCCCTGCTGCGCCCCCCACCCGTCGCGTCCCCCGACCCCCGGCGAACCCCCCCGCCCCACGTCTCGGGCACAAGGGGGAGGGGCGGGAGAGGGGGAAAGGTGAAGAGAGCAGAGGGTGGGGTGAGGGGAGGGGTGCGGAGAGGGGGAGAGGGGGAGGCTCTTCCCACAGCCCCGCCTAGCCGCCCTTCCCCCTCCGGGCCCCTCGCCGCCCCTCCCCCTCCCCTCCCCCTCCCCCTCCAGCCCTCCCCGCGCCCCGCCCCGCCCCGCCCCTCCCCTTCTCACTCCCCGCCCAGTGTCCGCGCGGTGCTGGGAGGAGGCTCAGGACGCGCGGACACCTGCGGGACGCGGGGCGCGGAGCTTGGCGGTCGCGGGAGGGCGGCACCACGGGCAGCAGGTGCGTGCGGGGCGGGAAGGAGCGCGCGGGGCGGGGAGGAGGCTCGGTGGGCGCTGCTAGAGGAGGAGGAGGGTCGCGCCGGGCGGAGTGGGGCAGGGCGCGTCGCGGTCGCTCCTGGAGCGGGGTCGTCTCCCCCGCCTGCCTCAGCCGGGCTGGGGACGGACGCTGGGACCGGGCTCGCGGTCACGGCGGCCTGGGATCGGCCCCCGCGGCCCCTGCCCAGCGTTCTGCTCTGGGGAACTTCGAGGCTCCCGGTCTGGGGGGCTCGGGATGGGAGTGGAGGAGCCCCCGCGAGCATCCAGGCGCCCAGGCTCCCTCCGCATTGTCACAGGGCTCCTGTCACACCCGGCAGGTGTCACCCCTGGGACGGGCTTCTGCCGATGTTCCCGTGGGCACCGCCTAGGGCCACCCCGGGAGCTCTGCCCACCCCTTCCTGCCAGGCGTTGGGGACCAGTGTCCCGGATGGCTTCTAGGGACAGGGCTGGAGGGGAGGGAGCCTGGGGTCGGCCGCACCTGCATCTTTCATCTGCCTGTCCCCAGGCGGAGGGCAGGAAGGCGGTGCACCGCGGGCTGGGCCAGCTCCTCCCAGGAGCCCCTTTCCACCTGCCATGGTTGCTGTGGGCCCTCTGTTCTATTCCCCAGCTGCGGGCCCCTGGCCTGGCTTCAGATCCTTATACAGGATCCTGCCGGAGGGCTCGGCTAGAGGGGGCTCCAGAGCCCAGGCAGGCTCATCTCTGGAAACTCCCGCCCAGGGGCACGGCCGGGTGGCCCTGACAGATCCAGGACCCTGAAGGGGTTAAAGTGGCCCAGGGCTGTTCAGGCAGGATGTGCCTCGAGGCATGGCCGTGGGAGGCCCCAGGATGTGTGGCCACGGGGACGGCAGGGCTGGCCACACAAATACAAGTGCAGTCCCCAGGGCTGCCGACGGGGAGTGTCCATGCGGTCCGTCCCTGGCAGGCAGGAGACCTCCATGGCCAGGTGGGTACTGGGTGCTAGGGCTGAGGAGGAGCCTCTAGCCCTGGGGGAGCTCCTGACATGCAAACTGTGTGGGGCAAGGGGTCGCAGACTGGTCATGAGAACTGAGTACACACCCAGGCTTTGCCTGAGTTCTGCAGCCTCTGTGGGTAGCTGGGGGGACAGGACCCCCGGAGCCTGCAGAGCCCTCAGTCCTGGTGGGGTGGTGAGGACTCTGGGGTGAGCTGGCAGTGAGGCAGGCAGGAGAAGGGGGTTTTAAGGATCCCTCAGGACCCTCCTTGAGCTCCTCCCCATCCTGTGGGGCCGACCCCGCTCTCCCAGGTCCCAGCTCACAGGGCTGTGCAGGGGCCCAGGTGTCTCCCACGCTGGGTTTCCCCAAGAACCTCCCACAGTCTGTGAAATGAGGGAGGCATCTCCCCTGGGAGCCACAGAATTGCTGTGAAACCCGAGATCATGGGAAACTGCTGGAATGCAGGAAAGGTCTGCAACATTAGAAGGTGGGCTGAGGAAGCTGCAGGCTGTGGCAGGGACCCCATGGCGCTGCCCTCCCCACCATGGCTGTGCTGACTTCGGGGCCTGCAGGCACAGCCAGGCACAGAGGGGAAGGGGCACAGTCATCAGACTCACCAAGGTGATAGGATTTGCTGCACGATAGAGGGGCCGTGTACGGCTTCACATCTGTCCCTCTCTGGAGTTCAGGTCTCTCCACTGCCCCCTGAGGCCCCCTGCTGAGGTTTCCCTTTAACTGGTCCCTAACTGGCTGGTCCCAGTCTGCTCTGCCTTGGAGATGCACCCTTGCTCACATTGAGGACCCCAGGGAAGACTGACTGGAATCTGAATGTTTGTCTTGGAAAGGCAGCCTCTTGGTGGCTGAAGGTCCCTTCAGAGGAGAGGCCCCCCTGCCTTTCCGGCTGTGTAATCTGCATTTGTAATGTGGTGGGAGAAGGCCTGGGATTCACAGTGGACACGGAGGAGATGCGTGGTGTAGACTGGCCTGGAACGCCACCGGTTGGCAGCCTTGGTCACCAGTGGAACTGATTTGGGATCATTTTGGGAGGCTCCTGGAGCAGCCTTGGTTAGCACTATGGCTGTAAAGAGAGTTGCCATGTTCCGTGTGCAGCCAGCTTTCTGTTCAACCCACCCTGCCTCACCGTGCACTGGCTCCCAAAGACGCCATGAGACCCTCATGTGGCAGGTGCACAGCTCTGGGCTGAATCTTGGTGGCAGGAGCACCTCCCCAGCATCACATTGCAGGTCCCTGGGCCCCACCACAGCCCTTCCCACCTCACAGAGGGGACAGGGGCCTGCCTCTTCTGCATGTACCCAGTGGTGTTTCTAGACCTGAGTCACCAACGGATTCCTGTGGAGGGTCCTTCAGGGGATAAGAGGGCACTGGTCAGGGGCCACACAGGCCGAGAGAGCCCCCCTGAGAGGAGGCTGGGCCAGCGGAGCACAGGCCCCAGCTCGGAGTGCGGGCGGCAGTCTTCAGTGCATAGCCAGCTGGAAGGCGGCAGAGTGGCGCTTTGGGAATTTCAAGTCCTTGGTGGCCTCTGACTCACATGACCTGTTCATGGCCACCTCCCTTTGGGAACGCTCCATCACAAGGGTCGCTCCTGGCTTCCTAAAGTGAACCTCTCTGCGCTTCCAGCCCATGGTAGGATACGGAGCACTGTTTGGCCACCGAGAAGCTCTTGGACATCTGTGAGGGCCGCTGTCGTGAGCGCATGGTCAGGAGCCTAGCCTGAGCTGCATTCAGTGGAGCGGCGGGGCTGCCCCGGCTGGCTCTGCGGGGTTCACAGGAAGCCCCACTCCTCCTCCCCAGCCCGCCCGGGGTCTCCTCGGAGACCTCAAGGATCGTCCCCATGGGGTTCCACGGCAGGGACAGTGATGGCTCAGCAGCCATTGGGACCAGAGCTGGGAAGCTGTGGGACACCCCAGATGGAAGTCAGGACGTAACTCACTGCTGGGGCCAGGCAGCCCCACCTGTTGAGAAAGTGGAGTGTTACTGAAATTTCCATCATGGTGAAGGAAATCAAAGCAAATCTGTTAAGGCAGTGATGGTGCGGAGACAGAGCGGGCACCATGTTGTCTTCGCGGTCTCCATCTTCACTTTTCTGTTTCGTCTTTCATTAGAGAAATGCAGAAACAAGGCAGGACTGACTCCTGTGGGGACAGCCCCGCTCTGGGTCCAGGTGGGTGGACTCGAGTGGGGCGGACACAGGGCAGGTGGAGCCGGGGTGAGGGCGGTGCTGACTGGCAGTGGGGACAGGAGTGGGGTGGACACAGGGCAGGTGGAGCTGGGTGAGGGCGGTGCTGACTGGCAGTGTGGACAGGAGTGGGGCGGACACAGGGCAGCTGGAGCTGCTGACTGTCAGTGGGGACTGGGGTGAGGGCTGAAGTCAGGGTGTCAGCCGGCACCCGCTCTGTGTTGGGGCCCAGCTGACCTCTCGCCCTGCAGCAGCAGAGACAGCCCTGGAGGTGCCCTGTGGCCTGCCCAGCGCCAGCCTCGGGCCATGGCTCTGCAGCCTTCACTCTTTAGGGGAGCTCTCCCAGCTCCGTCTGTCCTAGGGCCGCCACCCCCACCTCTACTCCACATTATTAATACTGACGATGTGTGGTTGTTGACACAGTGTCGTGAGTGGAAGCCGTGTGACGGCGGCTGGGATCTTTAGTGCCCACTGCCCAGGATGGGGGATGGGTCATGCTGTGTGACTGCGAGCTCACTGCTTCCCCTGCGCACGTGGCTGACATCCGCCACGACGACCCAGCAAACGAGTCCCGAATGCGCATTGACTTGGATCTTCCGTGGGGCTGGGCCAAATTCTAGCCGCCTGTGACTGTGTCCTCATCTGTTGACGGATTTAATTCTGTGTGTGCGCGCAAGGCGCCTTGCTCAGCCCGGGATGACAAAGTCCAGGGGACCTTGGCCTCTGGTCCAGCTTTGGGCCTTCACTGCTGGCGGCTCCTCAGGGCTTTGCTCAGGGAAAAGCGGAAACTCCCAGGGCAGCAGCGCCTGTTCCGTGCACTGTGGTCAGGCCGGTGGCGCCTGTTCCGTGCCCTGTGGTCAGGCGGGTGGCGCCTGTTCCGTGCCCTGTGGTGAGGCTAGTGGCGCCTGTTCCGGGCCCTGTGGTCAGGCCGGTCTTGGGTTTTGAGAACAGATGTGAACAGCAGTGTGTGGGCCTGATGTTTGGCTTCGTCCTCTGTCCTCTCAGGGCAGGGAAGTCTGTTTCCTTACCTCTCAGGAAAACCTACTGCTGGAGAAACAGCGGTTTCCAGACTCTTTCTGCCTATGTAGTTTGGGGTTAACACCAACATCCTTTGCCACGTGAGAGCCGTTGTCTGAGGCAGCTGGAGGAGTGAGATCCTAGAGGAAGGAGGAACCTCCAAGCAGGGGCCTCACCTGCCCCAAGACCCCTGGCCCCAGGTGCCGACCCGCACCTGCTGCGGAAGAGGACGGCCTGGACCTGCCCTGAGGAGGGAGGGATGGCTGCACCCTTTCTCCAGCACGTCAGTGTGAAGGGCTGAGTGTTCTGCCTGCAGCCTTCACTGGGTGAAAGCGAAGGTCCCTCACCTGGGTGTTTCCCACCGTTTCTTGAGATGGAGTGGATGTGAACCCTGTGGATTCACATCCACAGGGGATGTGAACACAATGAGTATGGTCTCATTGTGGAGAGAAACAGCAGGAAAAGTCTCTTGGGCTGGTTTCAGGATGGGGAGGACGTGGACCTCGTGCACCTGGTGTCCGCAGAGCCTAGCTTGGGGACGCGATTGCATCCAGGGGGACAAACACGGTGCACACACCTGGCCTTTCTTTTTCCCTTTTGGAAGTTTAAGACCACGATTAGCCTGCTCATGTTTGACCTTCTCTGAGAAGAATTTGGAAGAAAAAAGGACAAAAATAGCATTTACCAGGGACATTTTTATTCCTACTTTTTAATCATCAAAATGAGATGTAAGCAATCTGAAAATAAGTCTTTAGACCTGCGCCTGCTGTCCTCACGTCTGTGCCCCTCCCAGACCTTTCTGCAGAGATGAAGCAGGTGCCCAGACGAGGTGGCGAGCACACCCAGGTCCCAGTGCCAGCCAGTGAAGGTGGGTGTGAGATGCACAGGCAACCTCGTGGTGGGCTCAGTGGGAGAACACGCCACACATGAGCAAAAGACATGCACAAGAAGCCACACGGGAGCCAGGGCCATGTAACAGGTTCTGAACAGTAGCAGCAAAGGGATGACTTACGCACCAGGGATGTGTTTGTGGGGTGGTTGTCGGAGGCCTGTGCCCTGATGAGCACTGAGGGGTGAGTGTATTTGTGGGGTGGGAGTCGAGGTCCTCGGAGCTTGTGTGTTGGGGGAAGAGGCGGGGTGGAGAAGCGCAGCCTTTCCTGTGAGGGGCATAGGTGTGGCCCCAGTGTCCCCTGAGTGTTTTGTATCACCCTGTCCTGGGCAGGCTCCTTCGTCCTTAAAGGGTCCACGTGGTGGGACAGTGGTGCTCATGGTGGGCCTGCTCTCCAGGGCCAGGCATTGCTGTTTGCAGGACTCCCTGTGGACTGACAGCAGCAGCCTGTGGGGTGCTCTGGGCACCTGCAAGTCTGACCTGAGGGATGGAGATGGGGTTTAGCTAAAGACAATGACGAGGGGAGACGCCCCAGCAGGGGCTTCTGAGCAGCTGGAGCAGGGATTTCAGGTCGGACGGAGGCAGGCGGCCCCTTCCCAAGAGGATGCTAGGGCAGGAGGGATTTCCCAGGGTCCGCACTGAGGCCCAGGCAGCAGCAGAAAGGGGCCACAGGATGCAACGTGGAGTGGCTTGGACAGCGACATCCCTGCTGGAACCACCAATACCCTTTTTTTTTTATTATTAATTTTTTTTTTTTTTGAGACAGAGTTTCACTCTTGTTGCCCAGGCTGGAGTGCAATGGCGCGATCTCAGCTCACTGCAACCTCCGCCTGCCAGGTTCAAGCGATTCTCATGCCGCGGCCTCCTGAGTAGCTGGGATTACAGGCGCGTTACCACGCCTGGTTAATTTTTGTATTTTTTAGTAGAGATGGAGTTTCACCATGTTGACCAGGCTGGTCTTGAACTCCTGACCTCAGGTGATCCACACGCCTCGGGCTCCCAAAGTGCTGGGATTACAGGCGAGAGCCGCAGTACGATTTATTTAAGTAAATCGTTGCATTCTTTATTCCTAGGGAAGGGGTTCTGGCAGTGTGACACCATGAATGTGGTGAGAAAGGCACCGCGTCACTGCCTGCAAGGGGAAGGGCTGCCAGGGGCTTCGGTTTGAAATGCAGCTACTGTTTTCTCTATATTTCAGATTCTTCCCAAAAACTTCATGTAGATTTCTTTGCCAAATTTTCAGTGAGGAATTATGGTCTAAAATTTCTGGAGCCTGGAGGACATTCTCTGCTTAGGGGGTTTAGACATGTTTTAGGTAATCTGAGTAAGCGCTCAGCACTGACTTTGAAAGGTTACCAGTTCCGTGAATTAGAGGCTGAAACCTGGAGAACTAGGGACTTCTCTGTCCTTGAAACAGGAGTGTACATGTCAAGGGGAAAACCTCGTTTGTTTTTTTTTTTCTTTTCTTCAGCAGCAGAAGTCAACAATGTTTGGCTCATGCGACTCTTTATGTCAGTGTTACAGAAGAAGGTTTCTTGTTTAAGCGAACACTGATGAGGCAGACATTCACTGGAGAAGAAAGAATTTAATTTCTAACATACTATCTCCACTGCGGAATAAATACCACGGGAGGCTGTAACTAGTTACTTCGGGTTTGTTCCAAGCACCAGGTCTTAAGTCTCTGCAGCGTGACCTCACTGTCCTTTTCAAATCTTTCTGCCCTGCAGCCTCATGTTTGACTGCTGGAGATTTATCCTGTGCAGCAGATCTGGAAGCAACAGTTATTCTTCCCCACAACGGCCCGATGAGGCCAAAAAGGAGGAAACGGATCACCAGATCGACGTGTCTGACGTCATCAGGCTTGTTCAAGACACACAGGAGGCATCGGCCACGGCCACAGGTAGGAGCCTGGCACCGCGGCCTCATTTCATCTCGCGGGTCTCACTGCTCATGGGGCCTGTGCCATTCTTTGCAATTCTGGTCTTTTTAGAGATTGATATGGTTTAGATCCTGAGGACACGTGACCCCCCAGGTATCAGGCTGTGGGAGGGCTGAGAATGGGTTCACGTGGCTTTTACCTGCCCGGATTCAAGTTGGGAAGACTTGTCTCGAGATGTGTGGTCTCTTATCTAACTCGGCATTGGTTGTCTAAGTGGGTATTTTAAAATGAGTTTGGCTCCGTTAGAGATCATGAGAAATGTTTCTTTGGGTTCCAGACAAAGCACACTATACCTGAAGGGAACGAGCTGTAGGCTTCGCTTCATTCTTCAGAAACAAAAGAGCTATTGTTTGAATTTGCATGTCGTCATATTAACATGGCAAAGCTTCAGCTGGTCATGAGACCAGTGCCCCCACCCAGACATCTGGAATTGGCTGCACCCCAAGGTGAGAGCCGGGCAGACCTGGGGTGTGAGTCACCTCCCTGAGCTCAGCCTGACCTCTTGATCCAGGCCAGGCAATAGCTTCCCTCTCCAGCCCCTGCCCGTCTGAAAGTTCTGCATGTATTTTCAAACCTGAGCACGGGGCTAAGTTCTCTTAGTTTTGCCTGCATTTAATTATGTGTTACCATTTCTTCCCAAACTGATTCCAAAAGTCAAGTTTTCACTAGACAAAGCCAATGTGGGCACTCGCCACCAAGGGCAGGCGTGGATTTGGTAGCCGAGTGCTGGCCTGGCACTGCAAAATCCATCCTGTGGCCAGATAGGACGTGTAGGCTTCCAGCGCCAATGCGATGGCTGCTAAGCTGAGAAGGGATTTTGATAATTCTGCTGCCCGCTCTAAATCTGGTGCTTTTCTGGACCTTGTCCTAAGCTGGCATTTGCACTGATTGGTGTGGAGGCTTGCTGGGTCAAGGCATCATTCTGAGACTTTTGCGTTCTGAGTCCACCCTGTCCCCATCCCACAACCACCGCCCTGAGGGCTTGCACTGGGGAGTCCGTCTGTTCCGCGCCTGCAGGTGAGACCCACCCTGGCCCGTCTTCAGCTCAGCTCTGTGTGTCTGCTGCTGTAGAAAGACTCCACCTGGCGACTGCCGGTGTCTGTGGCTCCCTGGCCCAGTGGTTCTGGGCCACGACTTTGTAGACTCGTGCACCTGGAAATGCAGGCTGCCCGGTTAGAGTTGGCTGATTGGGGGGTTGCGTCTCAGTGTGGTCACCCCAGCCGGTTCTGTGCTTAGTTTTGTGGGATTGAGAATTTGATTTCCATCACTTCCCTTGTCAGTGACTGTTGCGAATGAAAGGCTGAAGTCTGAACCTCCCGGGACCTGTCCCGGGTTGAGAACCCGGTGTCCTCATTATTCCCTGGCATACCACCTGCTTCTCTGCAGCGTACACACCTGAGAAACCCCGTGAGCAAGGACAAGGAGGCAGCTACTTCCTGCAAGAGCGAAGCGGGAGGGCTGTCAGGACCATGGTGCACACGGCGTAGCTGTCGTGCTGGGGGCTTCAGAGGGGGCGGGAGTCAGGGGCTACTCAGTGCTTGCAGACACCTGCCTGACCTCTGTGGCTGGAAGGTCATCAAGCCTTCCCACGCTCAGCATGGCTGTGAATTAACTGCCTGTGGCTGCTCAGAATCTGGCCATGGTTGGCACTGGTGCCTTTCCCTGAGCACCCGAGCCTCGCATGGACCAGCTGTGGGGACTGAGGGAGCTGGCTGCGGTTAGGGCTAGGGTTAGTTTTAGGATTAGAGGTTAGGGCTATAGGTTAGGGTTAGGGGTTAAGGTTACTGTTAGGGTTAGGGTTAGAGGTAGGGTTAGGATTTGAGGTTAGGGTTAGAGTTAGAGATTAGGGTTAGGGTTAAGGTTAGGGTTAGGGCTAGGGTTAGGGTTAAGGTTAGAGGTTAGGCTTCAGGTTAGGATTAGAGGTTAGGGTTAAGGTTAGAGGTTAGGGTTAGGGTTTAGGGTTAAGGTTAGAGGTTAGGGTTCAGGTTAGGATTAGAGGTTAGGGTTAAGGTTAGAGGTTAGAGTTAGGGTTTAGGGTTAGGGGGAGGGGTAAGTGTTAGGGGCCGGGTTAGGGATAGGGGTAGGTTTTGGGTTAGGATAGCTTTCGGATTATGGTCAGGGAACCCTCACAACTGACCTAAGTGCTATGATGTTTCTCAATGTACCAGGCTCTCCCGGGCTCAGGAGTGCGCCAGGGTCAATCACTGGCTGTGGAGCAGGTCCTGGCCCTGTGCTCCTGCTTTTTCTCTTTCCCCTACTGTCCCCAAAAGCTTGAGTGGTTGAGAAGCCTCTGCACCATCGTGGCCAGCTGTGGCAGCAGCCAGGCAGCTGCGGTGAGGAGCCTGGATGTGTGGCTGGTCAGAGCACCCCCACTCGGCATGCTGTGGCTCTTAGGAATGTCACATCTGACTTCTTCCTCTCCAAACTCACAAAACCTCTCTGATCCCTGCGTCCTTGAGGCCCAGGGCTGGCTTTACCGAGAAAGCTCTTTAGGCAGCTTCCCTCTACCCTGGCTCCAGGGGATTGGAAGGTAATCTGCTTAGAGTTCTGAGCGGGGAAGCCCTTCTGGCCATCCTTGCCCTGTCTGCTCTGTGGAAACAGAAGGGCGCAGTGCAGACTGTGGTCTGCAGGGAAGCATACGGGCTCTCGGGCCCTGCCTGCGCCATGCCTGCTCTGTCTCCAGGTCACCTGGGGGCCTTGGCAATGTCCTAGCCCAGCTGCTGGAGACCCTTGTTGGTGATCAAACCTGTTTGTTTTGGAAGAATTTTGAAATCAGTAATAGGTTTTTTTATTGTCATAAAATAGACACCCCATGAAATTTACCATTTTAACTACTTTTAAGTGTACAGTTTCCTGGTATTAAAGTCACCACCTTCCATCTTCAGAACTTTCTCATCTTCTCTGAAACTCTGTCCCCATTAGACACCCACTCCCATTCCCCTGCCCCCAGCCCGACACCCACCATCCTTCTTTCTTTCTCTGTGAAATTGACTACTCTAGGGACCTCATGTAGTTGGAGGTTCTTACCTCAGCATAACGTTCTCAAGGTTCATCTGTGTTGCAGCGTGTGACACAATTTCCTTCCCTTTTACGGCTGAGTAATATTCCACGGTGTGAGTGGCCACATGTGTTTATTCATTCATCAATGGACGCCTGTTTCACAGCTGCCTCTGCTATCGTGAATAAGCTCCTGTGAACATGGTGAGCAAATACCTGTGCAGGCCCCTGCTTTCAGGCCTCAGGGCTGCCTCCTCAGAAGTGGAATTGCTGGATCATACGAGTGTTTGTTTTGAAGCCATGATAGAGGGTGACGCCCCCTGTTATATCTTTGTTTTCCTGCTGGGCGATGAACTGAGTCCCATCCAACTTCTACGTTCCCACTCAACAGACACGTGTCTTCGAGAAGGTCACAGGAGGCCTGGGCCGTGCTGGGTAAACACTGAGGAGCTTATTTCCAGCTCGTTCTGGGCGGTCTGTAGCTGTTCTGTTTGCTCTTGCTTTCCTTCACGCTTCTTCATTTCGGCATGTTGCCCTGACAGTGTGTTCCACCACGTGGTTCTAGTGACTTTGCCATTCACCGTTTCACAGTCAGCTGTGGGGGGACCTCCAATCCGGGGACACTCTGCAGACAGGCCTCCTCAGGGCACTCCGCTGAAGGTCAGCTCTCGCAGCTCTGCCGTAGGAGAGAATGGCTGAGTCCGGCGATTGCAGCCTTTGCAGGCGCTGCAGTTGTGTGTTGGTGAATCTGGTGGGAGAGCACGATCGGGGAAGGTGTGGCCGCAGTCAGCTCCCTGTGGCTGCTGGAGCTCACCCTCTGCAGGATCTGCCTTGTTGAGAACTTCACATGCCCGCGGGAACATGCACACATGCTTCTGTACACACATGCTCATGTACACACACACACACACGGTGCATTACATCACACACACGTGCACACATGCTTCTGTACACACATGCTTATGTACACACATACTCAAGTACACACACACACACGGTGCATTTGTTATATACACACATGCACACATGCTTCTGTACACACACGCTCATGGACACGCTCATGTACACACACGCACACATGGTACATTTATTACATCATACACACATGCACACATGCTTCTGTTCACACATGCTTATGTACACACATACTCAAGTACACACACACACACGGTGCATTTGTTATATACACACATGCACACATGCTCATGTACACACACACGTGGTGCATTCGTTACATACACACATGCACACATGCTCATGTACACACACATACACGTGGTGCATTTGTTACATACACACATGCACACATGCTCATGTACACACATGCACACGCGGTGCATTTGTTATATACACACATGCACACATGCTCACGTACACACGCGGTGCATTCATTGTATACACACATGCACACATGCTCATGTACACACATGCACACGTGGTGCATTCGTTACATACATGCACACATGCTCACGTACACACATGCACACGCGGTGCATTCATTATATACGCACATGCACACATGCTCACGTACACACATGCACACGCGGTGCATTTGTTATATACACACATGCACACATGCTCATGTACACACATGCACACGTGGTGCATTCGTTACATACACACATGCACACATGCTCACATACACACATGCACATGCGGTGCATTCGTTATATACGCACATGCACACATGCTCACGTACACACATGCACACGTGGTGCATTTGTTATATACACACATGCACACATGCTCATGTACACACATGCACACGCGGTGCATGGGGTGCGTGTGGAGCTTGCCTGGCTCTCTTCTCCCTGTCAGTGCTTTTCTGTCAAAACCCCAGCGCCTGCTCCACCGTGAGCGCGTGGCCTTGCTCTTCAGCCGTGCATGATGCGTCTGGCTCTGGTGGGTCAGGCAAAGCAGAGGCTGGGGGGATCCTGTTGTTCGGCCTCTGTGGAAGGACATCTGTCATCTTAGAATTGACGTTGAGAGAGGAAGAGGCTGTGCGCACAACATCCTTGTACAGCAGAGGTGAGCCTCCCTCCAGCACAGGTGAGCACCCCAGCTTTAAGGTGGCTCGCAGGGCCTCCTGTTAGAAACTCCATCTATCCCGATTGGCCAGTGATGTCTTTAGAGATGCCAGTGATTTTCTCCCAGCAAACCTATGAGCATCACACTGTTCAGGTGTGGGCAAAGCTCTGTGGATGAAAGAAGGAGGGGAAGACCATCCGTGACTTGGCTTCGGGTGAAAGGAAAGCAGCACAGAAACAGACACCTTCGCCGCCTTGGGTGGAACCGTGATGTGGCTGTTTTGTGCCCGAAGTCTTGGTGTGCAGATGATGTCATGGCTGGACCTAACACTTCAATGCTTTATGGTAGAGATTGCACTCGGTTCTGAGGAGGGACCTCATCTCCAGCTGGGGGCAGGCAGGAGGGCTGGGAAGGACCAAGACTTACCCCAGCCTTGAGAAGTGAGGGGGCTGTGGCATTCAGATATGAGTCTCACAGAGGGGTTTGCAGAAGCACTTAGCTGGAGCTCAAAGTGTGCTTTGGGAAGGCGAAAATGACCACAGGAAACAGATGCTTGGAAGGAAATCGGCTTTTTGGCCATCCGCTATGTTTCTGGCAAGCGGGGCAGTCACGGCTTGGTGGAGGACGGCTGAGTCCTGGTGACTGCAGCCTTTGCAGGGGCTGTAGCTGCGCATTTGCGAATCTGACGGGGAAGAGGCGTTTTCTAAGGCTCCTTCTGTGGCTGGCTCTAGCCATTGTATGCTGACAATGGGGATGGGCTGGGGTCCCTTGCAGCCCATGGAAGGTCTTCTTTAACAATTTGGAAGACTCTGGACTTGAAAATTCCTGATTCTTCATGCAGTTCTCAAAGCTCATGATTTTCTTGGGAGATTTTTCCCTGCATGCCATTTAGTGTTGCAGAAAACAGCTCTGAGAAGAGGCGATCTCAGCAGCACGCCGCGTTGAAGGACCGCGGGCGTTGGGAGAATGAACTCCCCACCACTCCACCTCACATCTTTTCTCTGTGGTGCTGAGTCCCGGGTGAGACAACCTCTGAAGATGATCATGTTGTTTGTGGAAAGCACACTTGCAGCCTGGCCATCAGCGATTAACTTCTCCTTTTCAACCTTCCTGATTCCTCAGCATCTTTGTTACTTGGACTTTGTGTATTACTCAGGAAGCTGGCAGGAATTCCTTATTTTTTTAAGGGAATGTTTTCAGTGCATATGAACTCTCAGACATTTGGGGACGAGTTGTGTTACTGGTTAACCTTGGAAGCATGGCTGGTATCTGCCCATGCCTGCTGCCAAGGTTGTGAGCAGCTCCCCAAGGGCAGGTGAGATGCTGGCATGGGGGCACCTGTGCCTGGAGTGGACCACCGCCCCAGCTTCCACAGGGGCCCTGTGCTCTCCCCAGCACCCTCTGATTCTAGTGTTCCTAAATCGACTGTTCTGAAAGGAATTGGCTGGAGTATTTTTCATCTTTTAATTAAAGTGAATGTGACCTATTACCTGAAACAGAAGAGCTGCTCTGAGCTGCTGGGGAGACTCCTCGGGTGAGCAGGCGGTGTCTGGAGACAGCAGGCAGTGCCTCCCCCGAGAGCCTCTTCTCCATGCCAGAGTCAATGCTGTGCGCCCCGGAGCACAGGTGATTCTGTGAGTGCTTCATCAGAAAGTTAGGGGTTTTGTGCCTAACTGCGTGCTCCGTAATACCTGCCCTATGATTAAAGTCGGATTTCTCCTCTGAAGCAAGTGTGTTTGACATTGCAGAATCAAAGGTGAGCATCACTAGTCACCAGCGCATCAGACACCAACGCCGTGCTCGTATTTATCCACGCGGCTCTCAGCTTTGCTGAGGGGATCATCTGGGTAGGGGCTTCACGTGGTTTGAATTGTTCCCACTGCAAAGAAATTCTCTGCTTCTCGCTTGCCTTGTCCACTCTGAGTTAAGATTCTGCCCATCTGTCCAGGGCCACCAAAAACACTGCCTGTTCCGGAGGGAGCCCCTGTTGCCAGCCTCTCCCTAGGATGTCTGATCCCTGGCTTGTGATTCCAGCAGAGGTCTCAGGGTCTCGTCCGCAGCGAGCTGGGGTCCTGCCAGGTCCTCAGGAGGCACTCGGCAGTGTGAGTATGTCCTTCACCTCTGTGTCCACAGACCCGCCTCCCTGCCCAGCATGGGCTGAAGCCGGGTAAGGCATTGATCCCATGTGCTCTCTGCAGGGGTTTGGGACAGGCCTGGCCATTCACCCAGGGTTCCGTGCAAATGTCTTCCTCTTCCGTGTGCCGCATCAGGAGCGCACGTGGGAAGTCCTGCTCTAGCACAGACGGCAGCAGTCAACGCATCTGTCCAATTGAATGGCAGGAAGTGCTCAGTGGTGTTTGGGGGAGTTTGCAGTAGCCAAGGGGATGAATCCCTCGGAAGGATCTGACGGAAACAAGAAACAAAAAGGGTTTTTTTTTTGAGGTGAAGTCTTGCTCTGTCGCCCAGGTTGGATGGAGTACAGGGGTGTAGTCTCAGCGCACTGCGGCCTCCGCCTCCCAGGTTCCAGCAACTCTCCTGCCTCAGCCTCCTGAGTAGCTGGAATTATAAGCGCCCACCACCACACCCAGCTAATTTTTGTAGTTTTAGTAGAGATGGGTTTTCACCATGTTGGCCAGGCGGGTCTTGAACTCCTGACCTCAAGTGATCCACCCACCTTGGCCTCCCAAAGTGCTGGGATCACAGACGTGAGGCACCACGCCTGGTCAAGAAATGAAAAGATTTTACTGCTTGAACCTTAAAATTGTACATGAGAAATCACCAAGACTGACCGGCCAACAAAAACCTGGAAAATAATTTCAGCAAAGGATGGGCGTTGATCTGTGCATCTCTCTGACAGAGCAGGGTGAAAAGGAGGCATGCCTTCATAGAAAGTCGATATAAAACTTGCACAGAAAGAGTCTGACCTGTTCAGTGTGAGGAAATGTGATGCTGACCACAAGGTCTCTTTCTGTTTCCATTTTCATGGCCAGAAATTCAAAGCCTCTGGTAGGAATGCCAGTCCTTATCGATACACTGGAAAAGAATTGGTGTGAGTAAAAATCTTCAAATATTTTTACTTTTCAGTCAGTAATGCTCAGTTCTAAGAATTTAAACTAAGAAAATGATAAAAAAAAATATTGCCACAAACATTCATGAACAAAGGTGATCATCACAGCTATTGTTTGTCACTGTGAACACTTGCAGGAAAGCAAAATTACAGCAGTAGGGGTTTGGAAATTATTTAGATTTAGTTGTTGAGATCATGATTCTCCCTGGCACATGTTATACTGTCGTAAGTGAGATTACCAGTTACAGAACCAACCAGTCAGCAATTTTGTAAACACTAAATATGTGCAGTTTTGTAAAAGACTTAAGATACGTACCTAAATATAAATGTTTTTAATCGTCCATGCGCCATGTGCTGTTCTTTTTGTTTTTCTGCATGAGGAAACCTTATCTCTGTCAGAATAAATGTTTCTTAGAACAGGAAATTAGACAAAACCAGTAGGCATGAGGGGCGCCGGGCTTCCTGGCCCCCGGTCCCCCGGTTTACCACTGACGCCTGTTCTCGGGAGAGCTCTTCTCGCCCTCACCGTCCTGGCGGCTGTCTCCCTGGACTGTGCGCTGGTGACCTGAGGGGTGTTAATTACCCAACACTTTTCAAGGGGAAAATATTTCATGGGAGAATTCATCTGAAATTCTGCTGGTGACACCTTGGAGAAATAGCTACGTGTAAATAAAGCCACAGCCAAAATGCAGGCCAGGGGGTCCGGCACTTTCCCAGAATCTGGGGGGTGGGGCTGCCTCTCTCATCCCTGCCCAGGGCCTGGCCACCTCCTGCCCAGCGTCAGTGGGTGCAGTGCATGGTGATGGGGCTGGCATTGAACCCAGCGAGTCTTCGGGAGCTTGTCCTGGTGGTGGGCTCAATGTCAAGGCCCCCTTGGGAGCCTTAGCCCAGTTCTATTTTCTATAACAAGTCAGTGACTCCAGAAGACCCAGAAGCCGGGTCTGGTCTGAGGTGATGGCCAGAGGGAGTCCGTTTTCAGTGGCCCACAGCCAGGATGTGTCTGGCTGGCCAGCCCCTGTGTCTACATATGTAGCTATGAGTCCCAGGGTCTGTCTGCTGCCCCACCCAGCACCATCCATCCAGGGTGTAGACCCAGACACTTGACTGCCGTGTGTCCATGAGGCCCAGCTCCTTATCCTGGGTGCCCACTGCTTCTCTCCTGGCGTGGCCGCCAGGTTGGCCATGACCCCTGGATCCTGCGTGCTGCAGGCTCCCCTGGGAATGGCCCACCCATCATGCTCCTCTGAAACCCTCCTCACTTCCAGAGACCTGGGCCCCGGGCCTCGCCCAAGTCCCTGCTGTGGTCACCCTCAGGTGTCTCAGTGCTGGACGTGGCACCTCATTTGGTCTTCATCTTCCCAGAGGCCGAGTGCATGGCGAGCCTGTACCTGTCTTTGCTCCGAGAATACCTGGGGCCTCATGTGGGTGCGCCCAGTGACGTTCTCTCCCGTCTTCCATCTTTCTCCCTTCCGACTTCTTTCCTTCTGGGAACAAATGTGATCTCTGATCACTGAGTTTTCCCTAAACATTACTGGACTCTGTCATCAGAACTTACACTTCAGGTACCTCAAGGAAATGAGGTTCTGTTTAGCAGCAGAGAAGAAAAGGGCTAAATGCAGGTTAAGTGGCTAATCCCCCAAGAATAGGAATGAGGTGAAATCTTTTTTAAAAAGAAAAAACAGCGTCTATCACACCCTCACCAAGAGTCACTGGCCCAAGTCCTTTGTTCTGTGAAGTTTCCCATGACCCGGCCCAGCAGTTACGTCCTCAGAGTGTCAGTTAACATGTGTCTCTGTCCTCTGTGTTCAGTTTATTAAGAACCTGAGCCAGCTCCGGGAGGGCACCTTTCTCTGCAACCTCTGCCTCCTGGGTTCAGGTGCTTCTCCTGTCTCAGCCTTGTGAGTAGCTGGGATTACAAGCACACACTGCCACACCTGGATAATTTTTGTATTTTTAGTAGAAATGGCATTTCCAGGTTGGCCAGGCTGGTCTCCAACTCCACCGAGGCACCCACCTCGGCCTCCCAAAGTGCTGGGATTACAGGCGTGAGCCACCACACCCAGCTAATTTATTCTTAAGAGTTGCAAATGTTCTCATTCTGTCATTTCTTTTTTATTGACTTGCTGGAAGTCACCTAATAAATGTCCTCACATATATTTTATATCCTTCTTATATCAGTGGTTTGTGTCTGTGTCTCTATGTGGCTGTGAGTGTGTGTGTGTGTCATGTGTGTCTGTGTGTGTATATCTGTGTGTGTGTCTATATTCATAGGGTGTGTCTGTGTGTGATTGTGTGTGTGTTGATGTATGTGTGTCTGTGATTGTGTGTTGATGTCTGTGTGATTGTGTCTGTGTTGATGTATGTATGTCTGTATGTGTGTCTGTGTGTGTTTATGTGTGTATGTGTGTGTGATTGTGTGTCTTGTGTTGATATATGTGTGTCTGTATGTGATTGTGTGTGTCTATGTATGTGTGTTTGTGTGTGGTTGTGTGTGTTGATGTATGTGTCTGTGTGTGATTGTGTGTGTCTGTGTGTATGTGTGTGTGATTGTGTGTCTGTGCTGATGTATGTATGTGTGTGATTGTGTGTGTCTGTGTCTATGTGTGTCTGTGTGTGACTGTGTGTGTGTCTGTGTTGATGTATGTGTGTGATTGTGTGTGTCTTTGTCTATGTGTGTGATTGTGTGTCTGTGTTGATGTGTGTCTATATATGTGTGTGTGTGATTGTGTGTGTCTGTGTTGATGTATGTGTCTGTGTGTGATTGTATGTCTGTTGATGTGTGTCTGTGATTGTGTGTGTGTGTCGATGTCTGTTGATGTGTTTGTGTGTGATTATGTGTCTGTGTTGATGTGTGTGTGTGCGTGATTGTGTGTGTGTGTCTATGTATGTGTGTCTGTGTGTGATTGTGTGTATGTCTGTTGTGTCTGTGATTGTGTGTCTGTGTTGATGTATGTGTGTCTGTGTGATTGTGTGTGTCTGTGTTGATGTGTGTCTGTATCTATGTGTGTGTGTGATTGTGTGTGTCTGTGTTGATGTGTGTCTGTGTGTGATTGTGTGTATGTCTGTTGATGTGTGTCTGTGTGTGATTGTGTGTGTGTGTCGATGTCTGTGTGTGATTGTATGTCTGTGTGTGATTGTATGTTGATGTATGTGTGCGATTGTGTGTGTCTGTGTTGATGTATGTGTGTGCGTGATTGTGTGTGTGTGTCTATGTATGTGTGTTTGTGTGTGATTGTGTGTATGTCTGTTTTGTCTGTGATTGTGTGTGTGTCTGTGTTGATGTATGTGTGTCTGTGTGATTGTGTGTCTGTGTCTATGTGTGTGATTGTGTGTGTCTGTGTTGATGTGTGTCTGTGTGTGATTGTGTGTATGTCTGTTGATGTATGTGTCTGTGTGTGATTGTGTGTATGTCTGTTGATGTGTGTCTGTGATTGTGTGTGTGTGTCGATGTCTGTTGATGTGTGTTTGTGTGTGATTATGTGTCTGTGTTGATGTGTGTGTGTGTGTGATTGTGTGTATGTCTGTTGATGTGTGTCTGTGTGTGATTGTGTGTATGTCTGTTGATGTGTGTCTGTGATTGTGTGTGTGTGTCGATGTCTGTGTGTGATTGTATGTCTGTGTGTGATTGTATGTTGATGTCTGTGTGTGATTGTGTGTGTCTGTGTTGATGTATGTGTGTGCGTGATTGTGTGTGTGTGTCTATGTATGTGTGTCTGTGTGTGGTTGTGTTGATGTGTGTGTCTGTGTGATTGTGTCTATGTGATTGTGTGTCCGTGTGTGACTGTGTGTGTATATGGCAAACCCAGAACAGAACATGATTACTCAGCTCACCTGGTAAAACAAAGAGCTTTCAGAGGGATGCTTGGCGGTCATGATGTCTCAGCTGCAGGCATTTTTCAAGGTTATCTGTTATGTTTAACGCAGTTGGCATCTTTCTTCTCAGAGACAAATGTGGTCTTTGATCATTGAGCTGAGAATGAGTTTACTCAATAATTTTAAAATGCCTTGGTGTGGGAAGATGGGCTGCTGGTAACTGTTTATGGCAAACATGCATAGCCTCTTCCTCCTCCAAGTGTGTGGGGCAGGCGGCTTCTCTCTGCATCTGTCCGTGGGTCGGTTTCCCTGCCCTGCCGCCTCCGCTGCCCCAGGGACGCTAGGGAAGGATTCAGCCCAACGAATAGACATGTATGCTTTAAAAACGCTATTAAAAATGTATTTAATCTCATTGTATGCTTTTAAAAATATATTCAGTTTTGCACTTCATTTCATACAACATGTACGACTTTGAAACATTTATTTTTAAACAGCGCTGTCTTCTCAGCACTGCAGACTGTTTCTCGCTCACTCGAGATGCAGACGTGGGAATTGTGTGATTCTGTAGCTGAGTCCAGACTCCTCGGTGCTGTGTTGGGACGCAGTCCCCGCCGGCGTTTCCAGTCCCTTCTCCCGCTGTGAGCCAGCCTGGGCTCTTTTCTTTCTCCTTTCTTCCCTGTTTTCCTTCTTTCTTTATTTAGTTTGTAATAATAGACATTTTTGTGTGTGTGGTTAAGAAATCAAAATAGTAAAGACGATATGGCTTGAGGATTGTTGCTCCGCACAGGTGGTCATTCTGCCAGGACCTGGCGCGTCCCCCAAGAGGACCTAGACACACGCAGGCTGACACACACGCTCTCACTTTCCTCCTGTCTTGTACGAGGGTAGTAGCATGCAGTAAATAGCGTCCTGCGCCCTTCTCCCTCGCCCTGTCTCGGGGACTACTCCACATCCGTGAAGAGGCAGCATCCTTATTCTCTTCACAGTGGCCAGTAGCCACACTGCAGTTCACCCGTCTCTGTGGACGGGCGCTGTCGCCGTGGTGCAGTTAATAACCTTGTGCGTATGCCACTCAGCACGTGTGCTGGTGGATGGATTCCACGTTCCCGGAGGCTGAGTCAAAGAACAAAGGCCTATTGATGGATTCCTCAGGTACTCAGGCACTGGCTCTGTGAGGCACCCGATCGCTGGGGCGGCTCCCTGCCGAGGCGTCTGGTGGGAGAGGCTGATGTCTGTGTCTGGTGGTTCCCCTGACCTGACGATGCTGAGCTGCTCTCTCTGTGCAGACTTTCGTCACTGGCATCTCATGCGTGAGACGGAGCTGCTTCTCGTTTGTTTATGTTTTTGTCGTTGTCTGCCCATATTTTAGCTGGATTGCTAATCTTTTACTGATTTCTAGGCGCTCTTCATAAATTAGGGAGTTTAGCTGTAGTGATTTCAGTTGTATTTTTTCCTCAAATCGTCATTGTCTTGACTTTCGTTTTTTCTTTAGCCATTTAAAATATGTGATTGAATTCCAGTATTTGGCGGCTTCTGGATTTTGAGTCGTTTAAAAGGTCTTCCTATTCTGAAGTTGTAAAGGAATTAATCCATTTTTTCCCCGGTATTTTATTTCCATTTAAACCTTTGACCCACTTGGACTGGTTTTGTCGTATGGGGTCAAGCATGGATCCAGGTTTGCTTTTCTGGCCTGGAGGTCCTAACATCGTTTATTAAAATCTCCATGTTCACTGCACCCATTGGCAGTGCCACCATTAAAATGTATTGAAATTTCATATGTATTTGAGTCTGTTTCTGGACTTCCTGTTCTGTCTCATGTCTGCTTGCCTTCTGCTTTAATTACTGGGGCTGGTGTGCTGTCCTTGGTAAGAGCTTCCCTGGACACTCCTGCTAGTGTGCCTTTTCATGTGAACCAAAATTCATGCTGTTTAATTACATGATTGCATGAACAGATCTGCAAATGATCATGGTTTTCTTTCTTTCTCGTCAATTTTTGTGCTTCCAATGTCGTCCCTTGAGTGCACTGTCCAGTATCTCCCAGACGTGATTAAGTGTTGATGGTGATGGTCAGGTTTGGTGACCGTTCCTTCTGTAATATTCTGATTCAGTGTTATACTGGCCTTTGGGCTGGAATGAGTACTTCTTTTTTTTTTAAGTTTTTAAAAAATTAAAAACAAATTTCCCCATATTTATTGAGAATAGAATGAATGGATCAATATTGTCTGTATTTCAGGTGCACCATGTGCTGTTTGAATATATGCTTGCACTGTGAAGTAAAGGCCACAGTGTCCATCACCTCACACGGGCACCATTTCTGTGTGCGGTGAGAACACTGAAGAGCTACCCCTAGCCAATTTCAGACATGCAATACGTCATTGTTAACTACAGTCACCAGGCTGAGCACTAGACCCTGGAGCTCATTCACGAGATGGACACCAGGGTGTGTCATGTCACATTCGACTACCCACCAATCTCCTTCATTCAGTGTTTTAAAAATCAAGAATAAATGTTGAATTTAACAAATGTTTCTTCAATATCTGTGGAGATAATCGTCACACTTTTATTTAGGTATGATATTATGAGGCATCACATTAGTGAATATTCACATATTTAATCCTCTGCAACATTCTTGCTGTGTTCCTGGCATAAAACCTGCCAGTCATGACATCACACTTGGGATATGATGCTGGATTCTATTGGATGTCTCTTCCTTCCTTCCTTCCTTCCTTCCTTCCTTCCTTCCTTCCTTCCTTCTTTCCTTCCTTCCTTCCTCACTCCCTCCCTCCTCTTCCCTCTTTCCAGTTTGATATTTTTATATAATATGCCCTGTGTCAACTAAGAGTCGAGCTCTGTAAAATATTTAAAGAGGTTTATTCTGAGCCAAATATTCGTGACCAAAGCCGGTGACATGGCCCCGGGTCCTGAGAACATGTGCCCACAGTACCTGGGTTCCAGCTTGATTTTATACATTTTAGGGGAACAAAAGTTGTAGGCAGACTTCGGTCAATACATATAAGGTAGACATTGGTTCTGTCCAGAGAGGTGGGACAATTTGAGTCAGGGGAGTGGGCTTCCACGTCGTAGGTGGATTCAAAGATTTCCTGATTGGCAGTTCACTGAAAGAGTTAAGTTACTACCTAAAGAACTGGAATCAGTGGGAAGGAGTGACTGGGTTAAGGTAAAATTCTCACATCGAAAGACACCAAGGTTCTTACATGCAGAGGAAGCCCCAGGTAGCGGGATAGATGGTAAATGTCTCTAGTCAGAGCTGAAAGCAACGCCAGTCTCTTAGTTCATCTCTCCTGGATTAGGAAAGGACCTGGAGAGGGCAGGGGGTTCCCTACAGAATGTAGATTTCCCCACAAGAGAGGGCCTTGCTGGGCCATTTCAAAACATGTCAAAGAAATGTATTTTGAGGTTAAATGTTTTAATTTCTGTCAAGGCTTGCCGTCTGTCATGGGATACTGGACTAGAGTCATTTGGAATCTGGTGTCTTGTTGCTGTAAAGAGTCTGGGTCAGTCTTAAGGTCTCTGCTTTAATGTTGATGCTGGTCAGCTGTGCCTGAATTCCCAAGGGAGGAGGGAACACCCAGGCCTCTTCGATGCCTGCCCTACTCCCTCCGGTCAGGGCCTGAACTGGTCTTTCAGGTTTCTGTGGGTTCCCCTTGGCCAAGAGCAGGGTCCATTCGGTCCTTTGTGGGGCTTAGGATTTTATTTTTGGTTCACATCTGGAAATCTTTGCATGTCATTTACTTAATTGACCTCATGTTTTGTATTTCAGATGTGACATCGTTCAGTTACCTATTTGATGATCCTCTTTTCTAATAGACTTAATTTTTCAGAAAAGTTTTGAGTTAACAGGGAAGTTGTAATAATGACACAGGCCATTACGCACATCCCACACTTCCTAATTCTTAACACAGCCCGTGTTAACAGTGCACTTGTCACAGTTCATGAAGCAGCATGGATGTGTCGTCGTCTAAGAAAGCCTGGGTTTTGTTTGGTCTTCCCTGAGTCCCCTTTCTGTTAGGTCCCCTTGGCTGGGAACGTTTCTCAGACTTTCCTTTCCTCACCGAGCTGGAAGCTTGAGGAATGCTGGTCAGGTGTGTATAGGATGCCTGTCCCTCTGTTGGAATGTGTCTGGTGTTTCTCTCCCGTTAGACTGGGGCCATGAGTTTTTGGGAGAAACGCCACAGAGGCGGAGTGCCCTTGCCCTCACGCCATGTCAGGATGCCCACTGTCCCCGTGGTGCCGCCCGATGGCCCGGCGGTTCTAGTTGAGCAGGGCAAGCACAGCGCCCTCCCGGTGGCCCACCCGGCCCCTCGTGCCTTCCCTCCTCCCTCTGGGCGGGACCCTCTCCTGAGCGGGAGTGGACACGGGACCTCCAAAGTCAGCCACAGATCCCTGTCACATTCTTCCAGGCCCGCCTTGCTGCCCTCCTGTTCAGCCCTGACCTGGAGCTACTTCCATGGAATTGGGAGTTTGTATGTTTGTAGATTTCATTTCATAGTATGATTTTCCCTTCTCATTTCTGCTGTCGGGGTTTCCTTACAAAGGGGGAAGACTCACAGGAAGGCTGGCTTCCGGGGCCTCTGGAGACTCCAACCCAGCCTCACCTGCCCACACCGACTCCTGATCAGCTCTCATCCCCGGGTGAGCTCAGCCCATTCAGCACGCCGTCAGGGCCTTGCCCACCGTCCTGTACCATTTCCTGGTCTATCTGGAAGTCCCCCAGGACTCTATCTCTTTGGATAACTTGCCACCTTTTCTAACCGGTGGCGTAATTATTTGAGTATGTCTTCACCTAGTTGAGTCAAAGTCACCTCAGAGTCAAAGTGCCATCTTCACTAGTCCTAGCAATCACAAACGAAGGGAACACACTGAGTCCGGGAAGGCGTCTTCAGGGGAAGAATTGAAGCTCCCAAACACCTGTTAGGGGTGAGAAGGGTCCCTGGAGACAGCACTGGCAGCTCCTTGGAGGGGGGCACTGTTACCACCCTGAAGCTGTGGATGGGATCACAGGAGCATCATGAGAACATCATTTTGGGAAGCCAGCTTGGCGACTGGGAGGGAGACTGGGTGTAACTGGCACAGTTCACTTCCCCGTGGGGTTTCCCACACCTCAGCCAGTAGAGGGTGTGGAGGCCCTTGACCTTGTCGGGTTGCCTGTGGAGAGAATGTCCGCTGGGGAGAGGGTAGGGAGGGGACCGCACCCTGCAAAGGCCAGCTTGAAAAACCCAGGCCTGGAGGATGCAGCCTGGGGGATGCAGGGGTGTGGGGTGTCTCCTAAGCCAGCTGCCTTGGAAGATTCAGTAAGGAACAGAGGTAGAGCTGGTGGCTGTCACTTAACTGGCTGGCACTTGTCTTTGTCTCCTGGGAGGTGCTGTGGATATCAGCATAATATGCTGAGCAGCAGCGCTTTCTGGTTAGGGATTCAGGGTTTTAATTCACTCAGCGAAAGTGGACCCGAGAGTCATTTTGGTGGGAGACCCGACTGAAGCGCCGGCCCAGACCTTCACGAGCGGGGACCCCTTTTCCCAGTGTGGGAGCGGGGGCCCCTCCGGGTTACACGGATTCTCCAGGCATCCCATCCACCATGTACCCACTTGTGGGCTCTGTCGCTGTGCTGCCCCCACCCGTGCCCCCTCCACTGCACACGGCCCCGGACTCACCCAAGGAGGCGCTGTTGAAAGGCTCTCAGACCTCCACGCTGGTGCCTGCAGTCTCTGGACCCAGCACCTCTGCGGACCCCGTGCCTCTGTGGACTATTCCTTCATTCTCTTTCCTTGTGCTTAGCAAGAATTTCTTTAATTCAAATTCATTTAAAATATAAAACCACACAATATAACTTCTAGTTTTTAAGCTTTTTTTTTTCAATTATATATTCTTTTAAAAAAAAGACTATCAGGTAAGAATTTGCAATTTTTAAAAATATTTAAATGAAATTTTCCTTTCAAAATGTTAGGAATCACTGTTTTGTTCTGAAAAAAATGCCTAGTGCCCGGGCGTGGTGGCTCACGCCTGTAATCCCAGCACCTTGGGAGGCCGAGGCGAGGTCAGGAGATCAAGACCATCCTGGCCAACAAGGTGAAATCCCATCTCTACTGAAAATACAAAAAAATTAGCCAGGCATGGGTGGCGGGCGCCTGTATTCCCAGCTACTCAGGAGGCTGAGGCAGAAGAATCACTTGAACTCGGGAGGCGGAGGTTGCAGTGAACTGAGATCGCCCCACTGCGTTCCAGCATGGCCGACAGAGCGAGACTCCATCTCAAAGAAAGCAAATGCCTAGAAACACTTTGAAAAAAATAGAAAAAACATAAAGCATGCAAATTTTGAGAGTAATTGTTATTAAATGGGTGTTTGTTTTTCCATGAGTTGGTATTTGTAGTCTTTCCTTAGCTAGTTTAACATTTGTTCCGAATACTTACTAGACAGAGTTTTAAGTTACACTCTTGGTAGCAGTATTCATTCATTTTTAGTAGTACCATCTTTAACTCCAAAATGCAATTTTTACATTTATTAAACTAAGTAGACCATGAAATGTATTTGCAATGCAATATCAAATTTCTTCATGCTTTGAAGGACCCCAAAGCCAGTGTAATTTCTCTTCTCTGAAATATCAAGGCATGGCTGAATTACGCATGTTTAAGGTTTCTCTTTGTTTCTCTTCTTATAGTAGACAGGCACACCTCCTTCATGAAATCAGCATTTTCCTGCCTTTGGAGTGACTGTTCGGTTTCCCTCATCTCGAGCTGTGCTTGTCCCTTCCACAGTTTGGAGTTTTTCTGGGTCTGAAGTTAGAAGCGGGAAGATAACCACGCTAGCCGGAGAGTTAGGTGTCTACGGGAGAGAGCCTGGCAGGCAAGCCCGTGTTACCTGGCTGGGCTGCAGAGTGCAGAGCTCGATGTGGTACACCGGCGGGGGGCGGGAGGGGTGTGCGTCTGTAGGCTACAGTTCTGTTGTTCTCTAATGGAAAACACAGAGTTTCTGTTGTTTGTAGTTGGTGCAAAACGCTGAAGAAAACTCTGCACTTGAAAGCCGCTGTGAAGAGTGATGTCTGTGTGTTGCTGCTGGCTTTGTGTGTGTGTGTGTGTGTGTGTGTGTGTGTGTGTGTACTGGCGTGTATGCATATGTCTGTGTGATGAGTTGTCTGATACTCATGGGACACATGTGTACCTCTTGAGCTGACCTGTGTTCCTGAGATGTGGTTAAATACAAAAAGACTAGAATTTACCATCTCTTGAAGACAGACGCCTGTGGACAGCCAGTGACCTCAGAACGCAGGACAGGGTGGGCACGTGCCCTCCGCATAGCATGGCCTGCCGCCTTGCTGTTAACGGGCTGCTCTGAAGCTGGAGGGGAGATTGTGAGCAGTTAGTCAACAGTAACCCAGTCAGGTTGTGGGTGGGTGCCAGGGCAAGGGCTTGCAGAGAGGACCTGACCAAACTCTTCCAGGTGGACGGGATTCAGAGGGTAGGGAGGAAGAAGAGCCCCACAGGCTGAGGACACAGATTGGCTCACAAAGATCAGCGCAGCCGCTCACTCTGCACAAGAGACACTTCTGAAAGAGACACAGCCAGAAAAAGTTAAAATAGGAGGACGAAGAGAGCAGGCTAGTCAAACTAAGTAAGTAAACGGAGGTTGCAAGTTTGATGCCTAGTAACATAGAATTCAGAGCAAAAGGCTCGAAGGATAAAGATGCTTACATTTATAGAGTCTTAGATTCACATGGAGGCAATACATGCTGTTTATCTGCAAGCATCCAGTGGTGCAGTAATAACTTTAATAAATCAGAGTCTATGGGATTTGTATGGAAAACGATCAGGAACCAAATGACCTCCCACCTCCTGGTCTAAGATATAGGTCAAGTACAGGAAAACTCTGTCAACCTGCAAACACTGGTGCAAAGTAAACCTTCTTTTTGGATACACATGAGACACAATTTCTGGAAAATTGATTGTCTTTTGGATGACAGAGACACCCTCAAATTCCCAGGTATAGAAAGAATACAGTAGCATTGTCCCTAGACATTAATAATAAAATCAAAAGGCCCCTTTGCCTGGAAAAAAACAAAGCAAGAAGTGCCACTGAGCAGCGCTGAGTCGGAGGCCGTGCTGGCTGCGATGGAAGAGTTTCCTAAAACACAACACATGGCGTATCAAACCTACGGAACATGGCAGGAGAGACTGTCAGGAGGATTCCATCAATACCCGTATCAGTAAAAATACAAAAAGGATACCAATATCGACATAAAAGCAGTAGAAAAAGAACAATAAGACAAAGCAAAAAAGTAGAGAGAAGCAGGAAATAATGATAGAAATAATAAAATAATAAATCCAAAAGCTGTTTTGAAAGGGACAGATGAGGCCCCAGCTCACAGTGAATGGTGCAGGAAAAGTTCACAGACACGGAGCAGGGAGCGCATGGGCTGGGAGCAGCCTCTGCCAGAGGGCATTTATACAGTAGTCCATTTTGTACAACCAACCACAATATATTTGAAAGCGCTGAAGAAATGGATAGTTGTTCAGAAAATTACAACTTTCCAAATTTGATCCCGATAGAGCCAAAGTCTCCTAGAACAAATGGGGAAAGGAAAGAGCTCTTCCCCGAAAGAACGCCAAGCTGGATTATCTCTAACTACTTTGGGAGGTTTTCTTTTTCTGTCCTCTAATGTCACTTTATGTAGTGATTTTAACATTGATCCCCAAGCCTGGCAGTGTAGTACTTTAGCAAAAATAAACTATGGACTAATCTCATTTCTCAGTATTGAAGTAAAAACTTAAAGCATTCACAACACATAAAAAAAATTGTGACAATGAGGGCTTTATTCAAGGAATGCAAAGATGGTTAACATTGTAATCCATTAATGCACAGAGAGAAATCATATAATAAGTTTCATAGAGGTGGAAAAAGCACTTGACAAAATGCCGTGCCTATTTATGTGAAAAGAAATCCAGTTACATAGGAACTGGCAGACACTTTTTTCTGTTAACTTTTTATTTTAACAATTTCACAGGTACAGAACAATGGCCAGGGTAGCACAAAGACTTCCCATATATAATACACTCCGATTCCTGAATATTATTATTTCAACACATTTGCTTTCTTCTCTCTCGTGTGCGTATTACACAAATATACATTATTATTTTCCAGGTGTCGAAGTGTGAGGAACAGACAGGGTACCCTTTTATCCCCATGAACTTCGGCATTTGCTTCTTAACAAATATATTTGTTCTCTTATAAAACTAGAGTATAATTCTCCAAATTGTTAGGTTGGTGGGAAGGTAATTGTGTTTCTTGCCATTCAAAGTTAGAGAATTAATAAAGTTACTTTGAATGTCAAAAAACACAATTACCTTTGCACCAACCTAACAGGTAATTAACTTCAACACACACTCTTCTGTAATCACTGCTGTTTTGTATGTAGATCCAGAGTTTATGAGTTGTACCCCGAAATGTTCTTTAAAGCAAAAGAAAATTGTGGAGCACGAGAATCGGACAGGAGCTGCATTCGGTCGTCCTGGGTTTTATCCCCCATACTCTGGAGCAGCTCCTTAGTATTTCCTTGTTACATGACATCGCCACTTGGGAGAGGACAGGCCAGCTATGTTGTAGAACATTCCTAAATTGGGGTTTGTCTAATGTTTATTGTTAAATCCAGGAGAACCATTTTTGGCCCAGAAGTGCTGATGTGTTCTTCCCAGCGCGTCCTATCAGGAAGCACGTGAGGCCAGTTTATCCCCTTACTGGTGGTAAATTTGACGACATGGTTGAGAAGGGAGAGCTTTCGTAACGTGACCTAAAAATACACACACACGTTATCCCCAAAGCCAGCATCCTACTCAGCAGGAAATGCTGGAAGCTTTCCCACTGAAGCCGAGAGCAAGTGAAGCTGCCCACGCCCCCACACCACGGTGTGACGTCGCTAGAGTGCTCCCCCACGCACGTGGGCTACAGAGACCACAGAGACACCAGAGCTGACCTTTTCCTTTTCATCGTCTCTGTTTTCAGTTTCTCTGTATGTGGTTGTTATATTTCTGGAAAACCCAAAAGAATCATTGGATAAAACACTACAAAAAATAACAGAATTAATAAATTTTATAACCTGCTGCTTAACATGTAGAAATCATATGTAGGAACAAAAACCAAGGAGAAGATCTAATGGGAGAGATAATATTTCTAGTAGCAAAAATAAAGAAATTCAGTTTTTAGCAATCTCCTTTAATAAATGCCGATATGAGGAAAACCATAAAATGCTCCTGAGACACAGAAGACTCGAACAAATGGAAAGGTGTATAATCCCTTTAGACAGGGATGCTCCACCTTACACAGATGTCTGTTCTCCCTGAATTAATGAATGCACGTCATGAGCCCCGATAAACACGTCATCTTTTTTTTCCCTCAGGGTGCTCAACAAGTTGATTATAAAACCCACTCAGAGACACAAACATGAACACCTAAGAAAACCCTGGAGAGTGTCAGAGGAGAATGGGGGGCCCTGGTGTTAAAATTTGCTGTAAAGCCTTTTCAGTGAAAACGGTATGGGCTCCTGGCATAAGAACAAGGAGGTGAAGGGAACAGAATAAAAGTCCAGAATAAACCAGGCTGCACAGGGAAGACCTGTGTAGCTCACGGCAGCGTAAACATTTTGTGCTGGAAAAGATGACCTTGGTCATCAATGCTGATGGGCTAACTGGACAGCCACATGGAAAAAGACGAAAGTCAGGTCCTCTTCGCACCCTGCACCTCAGTTAAGTACCTGATGGACCTGAAATTTAAACGTGAAGAATGAATCTGTATCCAGAAGCACATGAGAATGTGGTTGGCATCATGATTCAAGGGCAGCATGTATGTTTAAACCACAATAAGCTACCACTCTACGTCCGCCAGAGTGGCTGAAATTAAAGACTGGAGATTCCATGTTGGTGCAGAAGTGGGACCCCAGTGCTCACGTTTCCTGGTGGGAAGCCATATTGCTATGACCACTTTGGAAAACGTGGACAGGGTCTAAAGCCAAGCATGCGCCTGCCCTCTGATTCCACCCTAAGTGTGCACCCAAAAGGAAGGAGTGCTTCTGCATGTGGACGTATGTGGATATTCACAGCGCCTTCATCCCGGTAGCCCGCGCTGGACACCCTGACCTCCAGGAGCCTTCAGAGAAAACAGGTTAAATAAAGGGCGTTATATTCATGCCCCACAAAGTTGTGTGAGAAGTAAGCACTGCCACATGCCTGCAGCTCAGACATCAATCTCCAGGTGAGGAAAAACTAACCTATCAGGTAGTGGTCATAGTATTAATCGCTGCTACCTCTTGGGAAATACTGGTTGGGAAGGGACAAGGAAGCCTCCTGGGGTGTGACCAAAGTTCTTTAGCTGATCTGGACGGTGGTCGCTGGTACACCCATCCCTTTGACGTGATGAATGCTCCATGCGCTGTCCTCTATCTAGTGTGAGAATGTTACCATAAAGCAAACCACACAGGAAGGCATTGGATTGATTACATTAAACATGTTTTAAACTTTGCATGAGAAGAAAACAAGAAGAGAAGTAAAAAGTCATGTGACAGACTGGAAAAAATATCGGTAATTATTAAAATAAAAGGTTGTTATTTAATATGTAGATTGTTTCTAAAGTAAAGAATAGCATAATTTTTATCCCCATGTAAAAAAAAATGCGTCACAGTAACCAAAATATGGAATCAATCAAGATGAGTGGATAAAGAGAACATGGTGTGTATCCACAGCAGAGCGTGGTACAGCCCGGTCTGTGTACACTGCAGAGCAAGGGACAGTCTGTTAAGTGAAATAAGCCAGACACAGAAAGACAAATACTGCCTGATCTCACTTACATATGAGAGAAAGAGAAACTCACAGAAGCAGAGGGTAGAGTGGTGGTTGCCAGGGGCAGGGGACAAGGGTGGGGTACACTAGGAAGATGTCGGTCCGGGATGCAAAGCTCAAGACAGCCATTGTACAGTATGGTGACCATAATTAATGAATTTCTGAAATTGGTAAGAATAGATTTCAGTGTTCTCACCACTAAGAAATAAGCATGTGAGTTAAGACGTGCTAATTAGCTCTATTTAGCCATTCCACAGCACGTACATACTTTAAAACATCACGTTGTGGACTATAAAAAAATACAGTTTTTATTTGTCAATTTAAAAGACAAAAGAAATGCAAAAAAGATGCTAAATCACACTTACAGAGAAATGTGAATTACAAGCACAGGGACATACTGCCTCTCGCTAATCAGGAGTTTAGCTGGGGAAGGGGGCAGAGCGGAACTCTCCTGTAGCGTGGCTGCGGCACATGGCATGACCTCATCACGCGAACTTGGCGGTATCTAGTGAGGTCATAGACACGTTTACCCTTTGTCTAGCAATCCCACTTCTAGGAATGTGTCCCCAAAGTACTCTGGCAGAAATAGAGTTATTCACAATTTTTTAATAGTCTTCTAGTTCTGAGTTTGAACTGGAAACATCTGTATAAATCCAGTGTCTTCTGTCTTAAAATGCATGGTTTCTAGATCTGTCCATGGAAAAAACTGAACACAGAGAGCCCGGATGTGTCATTCCCACCGAGAGGATCTGGAAGTCTTTGGGAAAATGACCAGGTCTGGGACAAAATGTTCCCAACAAGCCTACAACATCTTGTTCTACCAGCAAGCACAAGACTAAAAGGTAATGAATGACTTTAGAGAACATAAACACAGATAACCAGTTCCACAGCCTCTGATCAGGAAGCTGCTGGCATCACAGAAGGGGAGCTGGACATTAGCACCTCCCTTATGAAGTGCTTTTGCCAAAAAAGTCAAAGTAAAAGCTGAACCAGAATCTAACCGGGCGTTTTGATGTAACTATCAATTTATAGGAAATTCCGGGAACAGAGGTACACAATGAACACCTCCGGAGGGGCGTGATCCTCAAAACCCAGACCTTGTGAAGCCCCACATGACAAACGCCGTGGTCTCTCCAACAACAGCAAAAAATTGCAAAGAGAAAAAATCAGCAAGAAAACCTGTCTATCAAAACAGACTCAGGGAATAGCAGCCAATTGCAGTCTATGGACTGGATAAGATTTTGATTCCAGTTCAAACAAAATGTATCTAGAAAACACAGAAACAAATAACAGGAGAAGTGTTAACACTGGCTAGATGTTTAATTCTGAATGTTCGTTGGATTGTGGCTGTGGAACTGATTGTATTATGTTTGTGTGTTGTAGAAAGTCTTTACCTTTTGGGAAGATTTGCGGAACTATGGACGTGTGACAATTCTGTGATGTCTGGGGTTTGCTTTACAGTGATCGTGGTGGGCAGCAGCTGGTGGGGTGTGGGTGAAACACGGCTGGCCGCACACCAGCATTGTGGCAGTCATTGCACTGTTTCTGATGTTTTTGCACTTGTTGGAAATTTCTATGATTTGAAGAAAATTTTCTGTAACGCAGTTGCGTGGTAGATGCGGCCCCACCTGCTTGGTTCTTGGGTCTCCTAAGCACAGCTGCGGTCTTTGGTCCTCACAGTAATCAATTCTCTGTGTGAATGTGCCTAGTTACAATCCTTGGAAATGTGCACAGAGGCTATTTCTGTCTAGCCATGCCAGCAGTTACTGTGACTTGCAAAGATGCTGTCTAAATGGAAAGGAGCTATTTCCATATCTTTCAAATAAATATGTTGCTTTTCTCCTCCCCCTAGCAAAAAAAAAAGTCCTGATGACTCTACTCCTAGTCTTTGTTTCAGAGGAGCGCTGGCATTGTTAGCGTCTGTGAATAGCTGGGTGTGCACTCGGAAACGGTAGTTTGCCTGTCGTATGGGACGCACATAGGACTCAGAGACACATGTAAGATGCATGTGGTCTTGGCACGGGGAAAGGACCGTACATCTTTTAAAAACAGTCTCCAGCAGGTCTGAAGCTTCCCTGCAGGGGAGACGGATGTGCGTGCTCTTCAGACCCTCCTCAGGAGGGCTTCCCGGCCGAGGGCCTTTTCTGGCCACATACGTGGATGAGGGTCTGCACCTCCTCCTGGCTGACAGCCTGTGGCATCTGCAGTGGGGCCGTCTGTGGCTGGCACCTGTGGACACAGAACCAGGAGACACAAACCAGCCTTTACCAGTGCACGTGAGAGCTGGGACACACCTCTCACCTGAGCTGCTCAGCGTGCAGATGACAGACAGGTTCAGAGTCCTGGCTGTGTCTTCTGGGGCCTCCCAGCGGGGAGGGAGTGGCACGCAGGGTTTCCACATCCCTCTCTCCTGCCTGCACAGGGAGCTCCAGCTGTGAGCTCCTTTTGCCTTTTCCTGCTGTGGAGAAGAAGCCAGGGACTCAGCCTGATCAGTTTTACGTCAGTTCCGTAAATGGCCCCTGGGTCTCTCTGTTCAGAGGGGTGTTTGGTGTTTATTCCTGGACTCGTGGTTGCCCTTAATGAGAATCTCTTCTCCGATTCCTGCGCCGCTTCAGCAGCACTGCGGTTAGTTCAGCTTAGGGGCTGCAGGACGCTGTGGGCAGTTTGGTCTTGTCAGCTCGCTGCTGCTTAGAGGCCAGGAAGTGGGATAAAGCCATTTATTTTTTATCAGGATGGGAGCCTGCTGTTTCCGCCTTCTCTCAAATGCATTAGTCAAGCCACTGGGGAAAAACAACAGGGAGAACATTTGAAACTCATTTCCAGGTTAACCCTTCACATCCCTGATGAAATCTGTGAAGTGCATAGAGTCTGCCCCTGCCCTCGGGCCCCTCCACAGCAGGTGTCAGAATCACCCAGTGGACGGAACTCCAGACCGTGGCCCCTCACTGCCAACCGCAGCATCCTGAGCAGCCCGCCCAGCACCTCCGGCCTCGGGCTCCTCTTCTGCATCGTGATGCGGGAGATGATGATGCCTCCATCACGGTGGCACGGTCGGAGCAGCGGAGTGACCACAGGCTCCGGAAGGGACTTGGGACAGTCACTGTGGCTGAGTTAGCGGTTGGTTGCCTTTCTTCCATTTGTGACGATCCTTTCTTTCCCAGATGACCCCTGTTTTGTGACATTCATTTTTCCCACTTGTCATTGAAACTCCTTGCTGGGACAGCACTCTAAAACACTCTAACAAAAACCAGTGCCAGAAAAGATGCTCTGAATCGTTTGTCATTAGAGAATTACATATCCCCGTACTCACCTGTTAGAGCGGCTGCTTCCACAAAACCTCGTGACGCCCGGCACTGGCGAGGACACAGCATGGGGAGCACTCGTTCGCGGGGACAGAGTGCAGGGACCGGGAAAGAGTTGGGCCCCTACTTCAAAGCTAAATGTACTCTTACCATACGGTCCAGTGATCTTGCTTCTTGGTGTTTACCTGCACATAAATGTTTACAGGAGCTTTATTCACAAGCACTAAAACCCGGAAGCAACCACTACGCCCTTCGATAGATGAATAAGCAAACTGTGGCCCATCCAGACAATGGGATATATTCAGCAGTGCAAAGAAATGGGCTAAGTCGTGGAAAGACATAGAGGAAACTTAGATGCTTATTGCTGAGAGAAACAGCCAGTCTGAAAAGGCCACACACTGTATGATTCCAACTCTGATATTCTGGAAAAGGCAAAACCATGGAGACAGTGACAAGATCCTTAGCTGCTGACAGGGGAGGGTGAGTGGGTGGAGCCCTGGGAGGGTGAGTGGGTGGAGCCCTGGGGATTTTTAACGCAGTGAAATCACTCTGTATGATGTACTGTATTTGTCAAAACCATACAGATGCACAACACAGAGTAAATCTTAATACCTGCAAATTTAAAGATCATTTAGAACGTGCCTGTAATCCCAGCACTTGGGAGACTGAGGCGGGCAGACCACTTGAGGTCAGGAGCTTGTGACCAAGCCTGGCCAACATGGTGAAACCCCATCTCTACTAAAAATACAAAAATTAGCTGACTGTGGTGGCGGGCATCTGCAGTCCCAGCTACTCAGGAGGCTGAGGCAAGAGAATTGCTTGAACCCAGGAGGCAGACGTTGGAGTGAGCCGAGATCATGCCATTGCACTCCAACCTGGGTGACAGAGCCAGAACGAAACTCTGTCTCAAAAAATAAATACATAAAATGAAATAAAATAAAATAAAAGTAAAAATCATTTAGCAGGTCAGTGGGGTCCCAGGAAGGAATGCAGACCCAGGCAGGAGAGCCAGCCTGTGTCGAAAGATGGATGAAGCCACCTCCCGGAGGGAGAAGAGGAACAGGGTGCTGACCTGCCTGACACAGGGCACCAGTGGGGTCTGTGAGACTAGAGGAAAAAGAAGCCCCACAAACACCCCAGGCTCCGCTTCATCACGTCGTTTCCCATAGACACAGGTCGGCAATGCCGAGGCTGCTCTGCCTGAAGCTGAAATTGAGCGATTAGGTGAGCAGTTGTCTGCGGGTGGGAGCTGCTTTCTCACTGCTCCAGGAGAGGCTACAGATGAGCAAGGAGGAGGCGAGAACGACCCGTGTTGTAACAGAACAGATGTGCGGCGTCAGTGTGATCTCACGCTTCGTGCGGATACAGGTGGCGACATGCAGAAGTACTGTGCACACCCGCAGCACACGCATGCCTCTCCTCACCCTGACAGTGGAGAGGCCTGGAAGCAGCAGCTCCCAGTGTCTGCCAGCGCTCCCAGTGGCCACCAGTCCTCCCAGTGTCCGCCAGTGCTCCAGTGGCCACCAGCCCTCCCAGTGGCCACCAGCGCTCCCAGTGTCCACCAGCCCTCCCAGTGGCCACCAGTGCTCCCAGGGGCCACCAGCACTCCCAGTGTCCACCACCAGTGCTCCCAGTGGCCACCAGCGCTCCCAGTGGCCACCACCAGCCCTCCCAGTGGCCACCAGCGCTCCCAGTGGCCACCACCAGCCCTCCCAGTGGCCACCAGCGCTCCCAGTGGCCACCACCAGCCCTCCCAGTGGCCACCAGCGCTCCCAGTGTCCACCAGCCCTCCCAGTGGCCACCAGTGCTCCCAGGGGCCACCAGCACTCCCAGTGTCCACCACCAGTGCTCCCAGTGGCCACCAGCGCTCCCAGTGGCCACCACCAGCCCTCCCAGTGGCCACCAGC